>DWEM01000175.1:0-22967 GCA_018245935.1 Agara belti belti
GACGGAGGCAGCTTATTCCACTCCTTTGCGGTCCTAACCAGGAATGAGGAGGAAAACCGTTTTTTATTTTTCTTCAGAAAGTCGGTTTATTTATAAAAAAATTATAAATTAAAAAAGAAGCGATATTATCCATCGAAGGCGTCGTTTCGCGAACGGAACGATATCAGGTAACGACACTATATTGATATTACCTGCAACAGCTACCGATACTTTGGTACGCCTGCTCCGTACCCGGGTACTACTAATTTCAATTTCGTTTTATGGGATGCCCTATATAAATATTGAGCACGACTTGTACATAAAGTACTGACTCCATACCCTTTCAGTGTCAATTGAGGCGTTTAAGGCGACTTACTATAGGTGTAGATTGAGATGCCAGATGTCAGATTAGGTTCAGATGGCGAGTTGTCCAGTTAAATACATTCATTTGAAATTCGAATTTCTCTCTTCAACAATTTTTGCTTATTTCATAAAGGTAAAAAGGTGCTAGAATGTTGTTTAGAATTAAAATAGAATACGTATCATGTGCAGTGGGATCATTTCGGTGAAATGTTTGTTATATTCACGCGACTTTAACAAGTTTTCCTCTGCCGGTGTGCGTCCGACCGGCCAACTGAATCAATACAGCTCGCCACCGCTCCAAAGTCGTGAATGTGATGAATGTTGCATTGTCTGCAAGCCCTACTTCGCCGGCCGCTCCAATATCGCACGCCTCTACCGCCTACACCTAGCGACTGAGGATGTGGAATTACGAATATCTAACTACGGTCATTTCGTTTTAAGTATGATGATGATTACCAGATTACATTTTCCTTTTTCGTCTTTTGTCAATGGAGAGTGGAATACCGTGCTCGTGGTCGTTTCCCGAAAATTACAGCCAAAGTCTTCGTAAACATAGACTGAATAGGTATCTACCGGGCCAGCACGCCATATCGTGTACCAAATGTGAAAAAAGTTGTGAATGTGCTTCGCATTGGTCTCACCTTATAACGTAGGTTAGTTTCAAAGTCCTACAGCCTCCCTTGTTAGAGTTCGCTAAGTACAACACTTGCGGTTGCTAATTGGTGGCGGCGACGACTACGCGTCCCCACTGCGGCGCAAACGATTCATCTCGAGCCGGACTTAGTAGAATCAGTTCATTGGCTCGCTTTGTTCGTTTCAGGTCCGCGAGCGTACATTGCGTCCGTCTGACAATTGGGGGATTCGTAAAACATGAATATTTTTGCACTTTTGCACTAACACATTCTGAAAACATTTCAACTTCTGTAAATATTACAGTTTTAAGTAACGAAATAAATGCGTTAAATAATAATGATTTTATCATTTCAAAGTCACATATGAAATAAAATATCGAATAAGTTCAGTAAAGTTATTTCATGGAACTGCTCAGAGACCGGCGGCGAGGGCTACGCGACGCAACCGCTGCTATTAAATAAAGCGTCACGACGCGGAAAGCAAATGAGACCGTTTAAATAATGATTTGTACGTTTACATCGGAGGGCAGGAGCGGCCGCTTGATTCCAGTAGTAGAGGGCCGCGATGAGTTTCAATTTCGCCACTTTGGCACTCGTTACGCGCTAAACGGATTGCTGGCGCGCTGTTCGCCGCGTCTCCACCGCTCAGCGAAATGAGACATTCATTTCGTCAGCGCAAATATGACGACAAATGAACTCCAAAGGCAAACTCTGACTTTCGTTTTAAGATAATTTTTAATACTCATTTTGAACAGCTTAGATATCGTCGTATCAAATATTACCTAGCGCATTTTTAACGACCGCTCGTACTCATGCAATATACGAAAAAGTTTTAATGTAATAGCAGGTACACCGTACAAAGTGAATATACATTTTATTCCCTTACAAACTGCACCCCAACACGTATCGAACGATACAGCAATTGGGGTCACTGTTACACTATTCACGTTCTTCAACTGAATATTTGAAGGCCGAGAATGTCACTTTCCCAATAAACATCTCACAACGAAACCAAACGAAGACGTCGCAAAGTCAAACCTCTAACAAATTCAGCGAACATTTGGGTCACGATCTGAGAATTTTAAACGCTGTAGAAATCTGAGCCTCCTGAGTGAGCACACGCAAGATTCGTCGTTACAACCATATTAAGGCCCTCGGTTACGTAAAATGAAACGTTTTTAAAGAAAGGCACTATACTGAAATGCTAAATATTTCAAGTTAACATAACGTTATCTTATCTAAACAACGTTATCTAAACAAAAACTTATAAGCGGTGTTTCTTTGAGATCTGGAAGATGATAAATATACATACTGAGCGTGCATGTGGACTTCCTTCGTGCTGCTTACTGTAGCATCTGTCAAATCGACCAATAATTGGCCGAGAATGTCAATAGCATATTGTTTTAGGTGTTAAATGTTGTTTCATTTACCTTAATTTTCTTTAAGACTACACCCGCGTTATACTCGTGTAAGGCAGGCATTCATTCAATATGATAATGAAATATTTACTTTAAACATATGTACAAACTTTTCATAGATGGCTTTTTCCTAACGGATTAACGTAATAATAGATCCATTCGGTCATAAACAAATAAACGCGGGGATGAGCACCCCCCCCCCCCCTCCCCCTTAGCGTCCAATTACGTCTGCCTGTGACAAATGGTACCTCTGAGGGAATCGATAATGCAATGCCGAAGGATATTGATGCCCTGACCTGTAATATGTAGCCACCGTGACCGACCTGCCACCCTCCCCGCGCCACGTGCACTTTGTATAGTCGAAGGTTACATTCATTGATGTCGAGCGTGTCAGCGTAAGTTGGAATTTGTCGTATGACATTTCAATACAGGTAGAGCTAACGTCATTATAGTCATTTTTACAAACTTCCAGTGAGCATTGCGGATATGGTGAAACATTGTGCGCTCTCTTAGTCTATTGTCGATGGTTCCGTGTTATTCAGCTTAAAAATAACAAAAGGCATCGTATTAAAAACATTCACCGAGATAACTAATTCATAACAGTTTGCTCACCGAAGAGTTTAACGTCAAAAGAAATGTAAGGAATAATAAATAAGAGTACTTAAATTAATTTATAATAAAATACTACTAATGGCCGGCTTTTCATAGCAAATTGAAATTTACAGATTAACGATATTTGTTATGGTTTTAGAGATATCAGCAAAAAACAAAACGCCGTTTTGTTATCTTCATTCGTGCATGACTTTTGCAATTCGCTATAGGCCAACATGAATTTTTCACAAATGTTTCTAGATGCCTCCGAGACGAGTAACTCATGGCTCACATTTTATTTCTTCGGTCGCTTTGTTTTAGAGTTAGGTAGCAGGTATACTTCATGTACCGTTGGTTAACTCGTGTGGTCTGCTGGTGGTACTCCGCTTTGGACAGAGCGACATACAGTCTAGATTTGCATAATTGCATTTCTCCCGCTTTTCTTATTCTTTACTCAGATCAATTTGTATATATATATAAATATTTGTAAGTCCATTTGTCTGTGAGCTCGCCGGTGCGCGGCGAGCGCGACGTTTAATTATTCGTTTACATTTAATTGAGCAAATTAATTGTTTCAAATATTTACAGATCTTCAAAACGATACACTCGCTCACTTCAAAGGCGAGGCTACGGGCGGGGACTCGTCCATAATTCAAAACACCTTCAGCTCGCTAAAGAATTATAGGTCATTGTCCATTATCAGAGTCACTATCTTTTCGTATTTTCTGGTACCTTTTTACACGAGTGTTGCCGATGTTCAGTGAACAATAATTATTAACTCTTTTAGTTTAATAACCTATTAGAATTTTATATTATATGAACAATGAATTCAACATTTCGTGTAACGTTCGGATCAAAAGTCTATATTGATCGATGCCGTTTCAGAGAATGCGTCACGAGCGTACCATCAAATCGACATGGCAGTCCCACGCGGGCGCCGTGCCCTGACTCGCAGCGAGGCGTTCATCCCCTGTTTTATTCTTTTTATAACTCACCCGACGATTCAACGAGGCCCGGTTGTCTCACAGATCCTTGGAGTGTGGAAACACCGATGACAATTTGCCTCGGCGGTCATCTAACAATTTTCCGCGTATGGCGCTCTTAGCACGATACATCAATTACTTGCCGCGAGAGCGTGCTGAATTGGCCCATAATTTATAAATCAAATTCTGAGTTTGCTTTTACATCACGTGTCAATGTTGTCACTGGAAATGTTTTTCCAGGCACGATGAACGCCGCCTTCGTTTCCACCGAGAGCTTATTCACTTAGGCCCATTTGTATCTCACGCGCGATGAATATAAACTATTTTTACCGCGAAGTATATTATAATAACAGTAGAACGTTACAAGTGCGCGCAGAATTCGTGCACCGCAATGAATATTGAAGAGGACATATTGACACGCGCCTACACGGCCGAGCACGGGACGAGGTGCCGAGAATAATAATAACTTATAGAAATGTGCGGTTTGGGTTTATGGTCTTATTTTTTAGTATAATAATTAAAAAACGATTGCTTTAACAAAAAAATGTAAACCGTAATATCTCAATTAGGTTACATGAATAATGTGTGTTAATTAGTAGCTAATTACAATAAATAAAAATCTTTATCGTGTGTTTGACTTTTTTGTTACATTAAATTTTAGTCTTCCATGGCAATGTTCTTGCTAACATAGCATTTCGAGAAGAGAAGAAAATAAGTAAATTTTGAATCACTAAGAATTCTCGCTGTTTGTAAAATAGTGTGCTACATTAAAGTGGTAACATAAAGTACAGCTAACATACTTTAAACCACCTCGATATATATGATGTTCGCGATTTACACGAGTAAGACTTTTCCCTTCGTTAGATGTCTCATAGCAAAGTTACTACAAAGTAAGGATGTAATTGGTTAGTGTTCCTTTTAATGTGAATGGAAAAATTATACAGAATGTATTTTTAAATAGGTAAGTAATATTCAAATAAAATATTCTGTTTACATAAAAATTTCAGTCTTACTGTGCTGTTATCGTTAGAGATTATTTTAAATTGGTAAAAAAATACGAGAAATAACGATGGATTTTCTTTTTCATTACATCCTCAATATATTTTGAAAGCTAACGTCCGTAACGAATGAAGTCATCGACAGCAACAATAGCTATAATTTGAGATACAAATCCTTCGTCTTAGGAGATACATCAGACACCATATTTCAGACTACGACACTTTATCCTTTGTCTAGGGCATAATCACCGTATATTAATTAATCTTTTGTTTAACTAAGATTTCGCTTCCAAAGACATTTGCTTTAAAAGAGCCTAAATTGGGATTAGCTGTACATTACGGGGCCGGAGCGCCGCAGGGCTGGCGCGCGTTAGGGCCGGGCTCGATAAGTGCGTAATTTGCTGCATAATCTCCACTCACATATCAGTTCCACTTAAGTCGGGGTACATTCGCGAATGTTGACACGGATTTTAAATGGAATTTTTCCATTTACGTTCCTACATTACTTTAGCATATTTATACGTTCATACATTAACATCTATGTAGTTACCGAAATTATTTTAAATGTGTGAGTGGAAAAGTTAGAAAAAATAAAAGATTTCTTTTTAAGCGAAGTAAACGTACGATTTATAAAATTACGATAGCAATTTTCACAAACTTAGAATATTCGACGTGAATTATCCTATACATCCTATCTCTTGCCATGTGGCCTTATTTGAAGTGAGCACATCACTTTTAGTCACAATTCAGAACTGATACAAATGAAGATAATAACAATATACGTACTTGTACACAGAAATAAGTGTAGGGTATGAACGCGTCCTTAGCGGGGAATATCTCGACTCTCCTAATGGTACCTTAATGGGAATAATCGAATAAAGGCTCGATGATCGCCGCTGAGACTGATTAGTAATCGATCTTCCAATGGACTCGAACAAACAAAATTAATTAAAGGCACGACATCCTCTCGAGACGTCTTTTGTGTACGCCGAATGATACTGAGCCCTCAAAGAACGATCATCATGTTGTATCGTGGAACGAACAGAGGCGGTAACATTAAGGAGGTTGTGCTCATCGCGTAGACGTGGTAGTCGTATGGGTTAGCGTTCTTGTGAACTTCCTCTATAACTACTACTGATTACTGCTAAAAAAATATAATTTGTTATTATTAAAAAGAAAATTTACCGAAACATATTATTTTATATTTGTGCGAGTAGGTTGAGCATTTCGATTCGAGACGCGTCGACCTGCACAGGTCGTTTGTGCCAACATATTTGTTTAGAGAAACATATACTCACTCGGTGCACCTAGTATATATTAAGAAGCTAGTCTTTTTACTAAGCGTATTTGAGAAAATCTAAACCTTTCCTAAATATGTTAAGAGATATCAACCAAAAAGCTGTTGACTAAAGTCGCCGAATGTATGCCAAATTATAGGTACGTCAGTTAAATGTCGCACGTTTTATAATTGATCCAGGTCCACTTATAGCTCGAAAGGTCATCCTACGTCATCGGCACTGTTCAATTGATGTCACATATAGTTATACTGAAAGGTCAATGTATCGATCGACTTAACTTAGAACGTGTGCGAGATCGATTAGACAAGTTCTACGTCGTTCGGTTGCGGACGGACTCCAATTATACATTATTATTATTTCTCCAAATACGACTTCGGTGATTTGATAACAACTACGTTGTAACCTGCGATCGAGTAGCGGGTTCGGGTATTGCGACCCAACGAGAAGTCGAGGTGGATGGCGCGCGTCATTTGCATTGTCGATCGAAAACAGTCTGACAATTTGTAATAACATTGCGGTTACCGTAGCGCACACATTGAATTGGCTAATTTGAAATCACATAGCCGCGGGGAATTGTCGCAATTGTTATTATATTTATATTTCGTTATAGTATAAGCACATTAGAAAAATTGGGAAAATTTTAATGTGACGATTCACGGATTACTTAATTTTTTTAAATATCTGTTAACGAAAGTCTGTACAAATTTAGTCAAAAAAGAGTGTCTTTCTGATAGATAGAGATAAGCAAATTAATTACTATGATAAGAAACAGACTACACAGCACCGTTGCAGCTGTGTCTACATGTCATATGACATACAAACCCTCGCATTCGGAAACGCTCCTAGAAATGAGACCTTAACTATTAATTTAAGACCATTTAAAATCGACCTGTAATTTATTGTTATTCGAAGACTCTTTCAAGCTGTGGACAGATAAGTGGAGATCTGCGTCGACACATACGGGCGGGTGCCAAGTTTAACCAACTACGCTCATTACACGACTACAGGTAACCGAAGCTCTCATTCGTCTCGATAACAACCACGTCAGCAACATCGGCCAATCATGTGTCCCTTTGACAAGTAACCAAATGGAACTTTCATCTGAAGAAAATATAGACTAAATGGTTCTGTTCTGCCGTGTTCACAGTGTTCGTTAGTAAATGAATAGTTTTCACCCTTAGATCTTCATAAAGAGACAGTTCCTGCAATTAGTCTATTGCAGGTGAATGTAATAAAGGCGTAAATAATAAATAGCAGAGGTGAAAAAGTTACTTTATAACACACAAATAAGCGCGTGCTAAACAAATTTATTTAAGAAATTCTTAAATACAAGCATGTTCAAAGTTATCAATTCAATATATGTAGATAGTCGTATCATTTTAGCCTCGTATTAAAATTGTATGGAGTGTTTATACCTACAAACAAAACGTGATGGTGCTTGCACAGCTGGCGGCGTTGCGGAGTTGGGACATGGAACGGCCATCGTACATTGCCTAAATACTTATTCAGTCCTAATTTCACATCAGTGGTGTGTAACCAATAGAGCAGATCACGGGTAAGTCGTACTATTGTTTTTTGATAATTTAATAATGTATAATATGTTGAAAATGCGTTTAATATACTTTCATAATAATGTAATTCCCATTTATTTGTTCCTATTATCATTTTGGAGCGGTTTTTGTAGTTCAAAACTTTTCTGACCTCGTTATATTAACTAGATGTTTTATCTTTAATATGTCCTTTAAGTTTAGAGTAATCGAGTTACGATGCCGGTTATACTAAAAGGTTATCGTAGGACGTGGCTTACCAAATTAGACATAAGTGGTAACAAGATATGTTTGATATATTTCTCTGATACTTTGCGAATATTTTACTTGCAGTTTATTGTAATAAATTGCACATCTCTTAAGTCGAATGCTATCAATTGTTTGCTATCAATATTGTCGTACTGACGTCGTACGCCACTCCGTACGTCAGACCCCGCACTTGGCTCTATCTCGTCCGTCTCTATCATTCGCACTCGCCTTATAAATCTGTTTCGTGTGTCTTCCCTCGTTCATTCTTATTCCATGCTCAAACCAACTAAGCGTGCCTTTACTAATTCCGGTCACTTTGGTCTTTCCCACGACAAAAAAAACACATTATCATACATATTTAATTAGCTTTGATAAGTCGGGAGAAAAACCCGACGGAACAAACTTCCAGAACTCTTATAAAATAAGAAAAGGAATTTCATCTATACCTTCAAACCAGAATATAGGGTTGGCATCGCTGCTTATTATATGCATATATAGATATATGACCCTCGATTAATACATAATAGTGTTGAATTCAAGTAATGAAAGGTTTCACGCCGTGTGGTGTATTTTTGTATTTAGTCCAATTTAAGGTAATCGTTTAAATTATAAACTGTACTCATTGTAATTAAAGTAATCTTTTCCAGATCTATGAATCTAAAACAAAGCAGCTTGCACTATGTTCCCCAAGTTAATTATGTTCATCGTAGTTTTCAAAGGTAAGATGTACATCTGTTACTTTCTAATTTCAATCAAACATTTGTTTGTTAAAGATTCCTTCGAATTTCGTATAACTTATGTGACATCGACACCGGCATTGAAATCTCACTTATATTTTTATATAATTATATACGTAAATATAAGTACACGAAGAGGCATACGTAAACGGTTTACTTCTAGCTCTCCGCATATATTATAGTAAACTTGAATCTAATAACTCTCTCGGGGCGTGTGCGGCAAAGTCAAGACAACAATATTTAAATCTGTCGTTCAATCTCGACGGCAAACTCTACGCGTCAATTGTTTACCGTTTTTCCCTCGCAATGAATTGAAAATGTAGAGCACGTTCTCTCCGCAGAACTCTACCCTCCCGTCGAGCAATTGATGTAACGTGTTCGAACTCTATCTGAGCGTCATATTTTTACTTCGTATTTACATTCGTATTGACTTGTTTTATTTCATCATAAGGTGTATACATATTATGCGTATTTAATAGCTTTAACACTAATACATATAATTCATTTTATAGTTTTTGTACACACCGAGATGCGTTCGTCCGAGAAAAACAACAGAAAATATCGGCACTTTTTCTCTCTCTATAATTTTACGATAGACTATAACAAACAACCGCCAGTTTGTGTTCCCACTTCGTGCAGTTTTGGGCGCACATAAATCTGTTAGAGTGTTAGCTTGTTCCTATTTTTCTAGGTATATATTTATTGTCATAAAGTATTGCGTTGTTCTGATAAAAGTTAATAATAATAATACTAACTTAATAATAATAATAATACAATTCAGAATTTTGTGTCATCATAACGTTCATTACGGTTGTGTTGACGTTATTGACTCCTATAAAATTAGTTTCTCAGAAATTTTCTACGAAAGTGTAATTGCACAGAGCCCTCATAACACGATACTGTATGAAAACATACTATGGAAATGTTTTCAATACACTAATAACAATATTGTCATCAATAAGTCATGTAATTTATTTAAACATGTAACCTGCAGAACATAACGGAGTCATACGCCAATTGCGAAATGTGCGGTTACAATTGTTTGGTATTCCCAAGAAACCGACGTGTATTCCGAGAAATCCGGATTTAAAAATTACCTTCGGATGCAATCGATTCCAAATGTGCAAAAATATATGCACGATTTCCTTTCAGAAGTTTGTTTTCAATTGCTATAATCTATGATATTACGTACATGCCATTATATCAAAAATGTGATGTTATTATGTGAGGTCCGGGGAATCTGTTCTAGTACATTCGTTTTGGTTTCTGTTGCAAATGACCGAAACACATTTTTATTTCACAAACGAGTGATTGCGTTCTATGGCTCGAAACTATTGTAACATCTGTTATAAATCGCCCTCGACGTTGCGAGCTACGGCGTAGTCGATCGCCTAGCATTATACGAGTATAAACTACAAAAACACCATCGAAACAAAGATAATTACTGAGCTGTCCACGAAGTAGCTTAATACATATCTATAATAATGTCATACTAATATTCCTTGCTAATATTTTTGCAATATTTGAAAGTTGTTTAATTTATTATATAAAATCTTATGTAATAAATGGGTGTATTATATTTATTTACATTGTTATTAATACCGTTGATTTATAACATATTAAGAAAGGGGTGAATCTACCGATGCTTCCAATTGGCTTCATTTTTAAACATTCCTTATAAATTCACGATGGTTTCCGCGCTTTTGCCTCACATATTTATTAGTATATAGTATTTTTTGTACGAATTGCATTAAACTCCTGTGAAACAAGTACGTATTGCATATAACATTTCATTGTGCGTTATTGTGTACTCATATTTTTATGTGTAAGAAATTAAATCATTTTTATTTTATGTACTTTATTTATTTATTAGTGTAATGAGTTTTCGACAACCGATATCGAATTACTCTCGTATGTCTGTCAATATGTGTAATCATTTCGCGTGTTATTGAAGCGGCGTGCCGGAGCAGCTGTAATGGTGATTCTGCAATCCATTTTCGTATCAGGCTACATGTAATTGCGCCGACGTCCAATGTAAACATAATGCAGGCGCGTGTCGGGAATGCGCCCGATTTAACAGCGGCACTGTTTTGTTGCAGGACGTAAAGTTACAATTTGGACATTGTATGTATTTATGTTCTCTTTTCTCTCTCTATTATTTATCTTTTTTGCCTGACTTTCTCGCTATGTCACCACACTGCGGTGTCAGTTTTCTTATTTTTGTTCTTTTTTAGTTACGATGATTTTAATGTTTGTTCATCGTTATATTTTAATATTTCTTACAGTCGTGAGAAATTGAGTGTAAGCATTGAGCTCTACTTGAAGTCAGTTTGGAAATCTAAATAATAATAGTAACTGAGATAATTCCATATTCGGCTATGTGATTCAAATTAGGCAACCAAATCCCTGCGTTACGATAATCGGGTAGCAGATAACCATACTTACGTATATACAATATAATGCTTACATATATATTTTTATTACTCCCAGACTCAGCCAAACAAATTAATGTGCTCAGCACGCAAATGTTTATCCTGTGTGGGAATCGAACCCGCGACCTCCGGTTTTGCAGTCGGCACTAGACCGAGAGGCCAGTCGAAAGCTTCCGAAAATGTCATGAGTTAATATAAAGTGGCAGAGTAAACGTTTCCTTTCTTTCAAGTATCATTAATTAGTAGACGTATGACGTATATCATCGTCACAGCAGTGTCCAGTGTGGTCGCGGCCAGATTCGTTAATTAGATTGTTATAAACTGGTAGTTCTCGGACCCGACCGCCTCTGTTTAAGATTAGACCTAATAACAAACTACAACACGTATAATATACACGCTAAATTAATACGAAGCTCTGTTCAAATACGGCTCCATTAATTCCATTGTCTCGTGTTGGTGTAAGACTTATTAAGGATTATATTATTATCACACATGTTTCTAATTTTATAAGGACATTTATGGATGCCCCATTTATTCTTTGTAGCCGTACCTGCCGCAAGGATTCTAACGGTGGATTTAATGTATAGTGGCATTCTCTAGTCGAGGACCCAGAGTGATGGTGAGAATAACCTGGGAGCTAAATATCAGATATATGTTTAAAATATTTGTCTTGTTTTGTGATTTTAGTAGCCATTCGTTTTTAATAAGACTAGATATGTAAGGACAGAATATTATGTTGGATTTTGGCCTTCCGCCCTCGTAGTCTGGGGTGTAAAGCCTGATATATACTTTTTTTATATGAATTTATAAGATGAAATAAGCCCCCGACCCTGTATGTTCCATAATGTTATCATAAGCCATGTGAAGTTTGTCACCCGCGTTCGGTCAGCGTAGCAGAGTATGACCTGAGTCCTTCCCGTGACCAAAAGTAGACACATAAAAGGGTCGATGAAAATGAAATACGTCGGCAAATGTGTCATTTTGCATTTGTTTATCCTTTTCCTACCCGATTCACACGTGAAGGGCCGATGCGCAGAAACAATTATTTCGCTGAACGAATTAACAAAAACGCCTCTCGTATTTTTTTATTTAAAGTAAAGCAAAGTTTTTTATGTATTGTAATTTATCACAGACTCGATTATCCATCGTTTACCTTAGAAATAGGTGATACAACAGTACATCAGGGTTGCGTATGATCCAGTAATGTTAAATAAGACTTTGACGGATTGACGCAAAATAAGCTGTGGTAGGTGAGTGGTTTGCATTTCAGTCTCTCACGTGGGGGCTTTGTGAATACTTTTCTTTTTTATACAGCGGTTGTAATACCAATTTTGCCATTTTAACATTCAAAGAATTTGAAGAGTTGCAATTACATAATTGTAGAGAGAGTAATATATTTTTTTATACAAAAACAGATTGCTTTTAAAGTAAACTTAATGAAATAAGATAAATTTTCTACAAAATGTATGTCTTACAGAGGTATACCCCATGATTAAATTCGTTTTAATTTACAAATTGATTAGTAACAACGGTATCGTAAAAAAGCAGCTCTCTGGAACGGAATTTCATTTAATGCTGTACATTCACTGAAACTAATCTGAAAACAATTCTTTGCGTATGCGATGTGTTGTAAAATACTGTTTTGATAATATCGATGAGTAATTGTAGTCATTACGCTTTTAGACTCGAGGTGTAAATAGTCTGCATGCTGCAAAATGATACCGTAACATCCAAATGTACTTCCCCTGATTTAATTTAGGGAGCAGAAGAGGTTACACGTGCAGGTTATTAATAAAGGACCTTCGGATTGACGTAGCAATCATCCGTTTCCTGTATTTGAATGCGGCGGCGACACATTTGCATTACGCGCGCTCGGAACTGCTTGAAGATATTAATTAATTACAGCCGAAATTTCTATTGCTTATAAGATAACACACGACAGCGGGCGTGTCTCACTATCTGGATGTATTCTTTCGAACTATAACTTTTACGCACCTTAATAATATAGTTAATAATTATTATTAAGGTGCGCGTTCCATCGAGTAGAGGTGCAACAGTTATCAGCAATATATAGATACTATTAGGCAATTCAATTGAGATTTTTTAGTCAGGAGTTTTTAGGATAATTAAGCGATCCCCAGTTCGTACCGGCTACTAGTAAGCATCGATACCATTAAGTAACAAGTCAATTTTAAACGATGTAGATTCCGTAATGGTAGGATAAAATATGTGAAATATTAGTTGGGTAATAGATATTGAAGCTTCAGACAAAGTCCTTCGCAGCGGTGACAGCGCAATCAACCGCGGATGACAGACCGTCGAAGGGACGGCCGCCGCGCGGGGCTCGGGCACGGCGAACGTTGACACGCTCACCAAATGATGAGCAGACGCTTTCGACATCTTAAAATATTATGTTGAACTTTAATTTCTTAAAAATAATAAAAGCCTTTTGGAATAATGTCCGTTTAGAATACTTTAGAAACATGTTACGAGCGTTAGCTTCGTTCGCTTAAAAGCGATTTAAAGAATTTTTATAATAGTATAACTGTAAATATTTGCCTGATGTTATTGTTGTTAATGTACGTTTCCCTCGGACTATTACAATCACTAATGGCTACATATTTAACTAAGCCTTGTATAATTCACTATTCACAAGGTTTTAATAAGGCGTTATTGTAGCCACAGCCTTCGCTCGCAAGTAACGGACGAGCCTCTCCCTCGGTTGTTACTTGGGCCGTGTGCGAGACAGGAAATTATTTGCTGTCAAAGCTCAGGCTTATCGCATCGAGGGATTAAAGCTCCGAGAGTCGCTCGTTATTGTTGGACGATTACACTCAGGACCCATTAGAGGTTAAACATTTTAATTATTATATATTCATGTGGCTTGGAAGAATTAATCAGGAATTGTAAATAAAGGGCAAAATTGTTATTTCTGGATTTTTCTGAGGAATAACTATTAATTTTTTCAACCTTTAAACAGAAAAGCTGCAATATGCAGCGTACAGTTTAAGATTAGTAAAGATATAGCTAACACATAAACTAACTGAATCTAATCCAAGAGGAAAAACGTTAAAAATACATATTTCTTATGGATTACTCATTAAGTCTAGCTTTCGATTCCTTCTTAAAAATCGCAAAATGTAACATAATATTATATAACGCGATATGATTAGGGACCCGGCATGATCGTATGTTGTCGTCGGTAATGCCTAAAAAGTTCCCCTTGCCTACCAATGGAAATTGTTGGTTTGTCATTATCTCTCGTTAATATTTTGGAAGGTGCCTGTAGGACATACTCGTACACTTAAAAAAACCTTTTTGTAGCGGCAGTCAGCTGACTTAATAACATAAAAAAGTAATCTGTAAAAGTTTAAAAAGCGATGATTTGGAGATATGAGAGTGTAAAGTCTTAGCAATTTTTCGTGAAAGTATGAGGACGCGACCAGCTCGGTCGGTGTGATCGATGCGCGCTCGGTGGAGCGGCGCGGCGTCGCTCACAGCTGGGAGTGGAAAAACATAAGAGATTTTGCAGAAACTATCCAGTAGGCCGCAGAAGGCTCGTAGACCTTCAAAACATTGAGGTATTTTCTAGGCAGTTAACAGACAGACAAAATGATTGAAATACTCTAACATAATTATTTTAATCGAGTTGTTTTGTTTTCCGACCGAGCGTGAGATAGTTAATTACGCTTGCCCGTGACGAGCGCGGTGACCCACCATGTAATTATAAAAGTCCAAACCGTTCTCCGGTCTCGCCGCGGATCTGAACTTCACTCCGCGCAAATTGGGGGATTTTAGACGCAGTTTAATGGTTATTTCCAAATCGCTTGCATATTTCAAGGGGCTTAACGCTTCACGTGTTGATTTTGAAATTAAATACAAGCTCACATATATATTGATTTAAACTATCTAAACCTACATAACGTTGCCTACAAAGATTGAAAATCTATCCGATTATCGGGAAAATATTATTAAAAAAATATAAAAAAATATTTATACAACGGTAATTAATGATTTTATAATATTTAATGGTACTTTGAGTGGCTGTGTGGGGCCGTTGATTTGATTTATATCCTTGATGAGGTTGATAGTTGAAACGATATCACCTTCGCTGTGTACAGTATCAAACGGCCAAATGTTGTAAATAAGGCAATGAACGCTCGCTAGTGAAGGAAGTGGAATGCGAGTCAATGTAGAACCTCAGAGGACCCACCTTCAGAACCGATTTGAAACTCGCGATGTGAACATTGAACAACTAATGAGAAAAGTTGTATCAGTTCAAGGCGAAGCTATCTACAACTTAAATTCAACTATTTATTGATACCGTCTTGAAGCCGCCGTTTAATAAACACGGCAAGTTTTAAATGAAGCGCTCGTTTTTACAACATAGTTTCTTCGGAAGTAATATAACTTATTCGTTTAGATTTTAGATGTTCATTCCGGGGACTGGGTTCGAATCATACAAATTTTATTAAGCAGTCATAATATTGATTGACAAATTAAATATCCCTCGCTGTAATAGAGAAATAAATGATCGCGAGGAAAGCTGCCAATTCCTGTAACATATCAACACATCAAAAATATAAACCATTTTTTTTTGATTCTCTTTGAGATTTCTATGCGCGTATAAATGATGGTTATTAATCAAAAACGTGTCCCTGTTCCCAAACATTGCACCGTACAGCCGTTACGTAAATATTTTTCACGCTCGTTCTTAATACATTCGAAATCTAATAGACGAGGATATAGTGGTGATCATCATTTAAATATGACGAAAGAGTGATTATCAAATAAACTTTATATGCAGGGAAAATTGCGTTCGAAGTAATTAAAAGTAAAGCGGTACTCAATTCTAAAGTGAACGAACTGCTACTTTTTCATCAATTCTACCTTCACTGGATAATTTAAAAAAGCACAATTGCACGTATTTGCATATTATTTTTGGCTGCATTTTGTCTTATATGTAGCTATGGACGCTTTGCACTTTAGCACTTGAACAGGAAGCTCATCTGAAAGCTTTCAGTTGCAAGAAAGGAAAATGGAAATAAATTTTTAGGACTCAGTAAATGCACCGCTTTTTCTTGCAATAGCATGGCGCGGGTCAGTGTTATCATTAATCCGTTTACTACGTCTGAATCGGGACACTCTTGACTTAACAACACTATTAGAATATTTAAGATCCTTCGCAAGATGTAAGCATATTACTGTACAAATACAATTTCTTTGCCAATAGATCGTTTTATTTTATGAAAGCAATATATTTGTAATGTATAGTATGTATGTATAACGAAATTCCTAGAAATATTTGTAAACGTATCGCAATGATACACTCTCGTTGTAATTACATTGTGTATCAATATATGTGTTCAGACCTCAAAGCGATTTCGTGAGTCGTTTGAACGGATCGATCCGTTTTTGATATTCGTGGAAATATTTGAAGAAAGCAAGCGTTCTGTCACAAAAGGATTGTTGCGGAGAAACGAATACAAATGAAGTGTCGCAAACGACAATATGTTGTTCACAACTTGTCCGTCTGACTGCGAGCGGTCGGCGGTGTGGGTAATTCTCGCTGAGAATATTATAAGAAAAAGGGTTTTTCAAAGTTACATTGGCTGTTGACACTGACGGCCTAATAGGTTTGTGACTATTATGTATAACCGTAGAGACTATATTATAGGTGCAGGTACATCGGCAATATTATAGGTGACAAAAACTGTCACATAGTATTTACAAGGAATTATGTAGATAGTTCTCATATTCTCATAACTTGGAGATGTAGAAGTTCAGAGCATATGTTCAATTAATTTGAAAAATTGTTTTTGACTGCGAGTATACGTTGCAGTAATTTTGGTTCAGGTTTTATTCATAAGAGTGATTAGTTTTATTCACATAAGTAAGGCATATTTATGCTTAGATGTATTTTTACTTCCCCGACGCTAGATACCTAATATATAGTGTAGAATTCCATTTCGCGAGTTCAAGAAACGTTTTTATGAAAGCCTGAGTGAATGTTTCGTAAATCACTTAGTAACAGAATATATGGGGATTTTTGGCAGACGTTAAGTAATCCGGAATATCTTCTATTGAGTTGTCTCGTTTGACGGTTACAATTCAATATTAGCTATATTTATATCAACGACATTATTCTTTGTTCATAAAAAAAGAAATATTTCTGATATTGTTCAACAAACTTGAAAAGGAAACCTCGGGCTATCAACGATCGTCGCCGCCGGCGCCCGGACCCGGTGCCGACCGCCCCATCATTCTGCCGTTGGGAAAGTGCCACATTTACGATCAGATTTCCAAACGTTGTATTTTGTTTTGACATATATAATTCTATATGTTTTATTGCCGTTTTATAAAAACCGTATTTATAAAGACACCCGATTCGTTTTTAAGCAGCACGGTGGAGTATCTCCAGGTCTTCCAGAGAACGGTACCCATTAATAGGACGCACGCAGCGAATAAATAAATAAGCTAATATTGTGCTCGTATGTTGTTTATTTTGAAATATACTAATTTATAATAAGGAACGCAATGTTCGAAGGAAAGGTGTTAAAAGTTATACAATGGCAACGTAACGTAACTCTTAGCTACGAGTAAAATGTGTTTTTCATTTTATGAAAAACAAAAGCACACGTCATGTTAATCGTTGTCAAGAGTACCTAATGTTAGAAATGAAACAACATTTTAATATTCGCAACTTAGGTCACATTCAAAAATAACTCGACGTTTTAAGTACCCGCTTACCGTCATTACGGCGACGCAGCTATTTTAGAAGTTTGTCAAACAGACCACATAAGCAGCCGTGAAACGAAGGAAAAATGTGAAGTAAACATAAGTTGGCAACTCTGAGCAGTGGCGTTGCAATGAAACGGACATTTTAGAAGGAGACGTTCCACTAATGAGGGGTAATGAGCTTCCCGGGGCGGTCGTTTATATTATAACCGACTACAATCTTCCTGTGCCTGCGAATGTTTTTCATATATGAAACGTGGGAGACACTCATTTAAATAAGGTAGTACCTACGCTAGTTCAGTTTTTTTTCATAAAAATTAATACTGTGAAATATATTTTTCATTCTATAAACAGTATGTTTGTTTGACTAAACGGATTGAAACCGAATGGTCGATAGGAGTGACGGGGCTGCAAAAGGCGCTCCGTTAAACACATACATACCTACAGCTTATATGTACTCGTATAATTACACTGACAACATCGGCCATTTACTATTGTAATATGATGCGGAGGCGGGCGGGAAGGCATCTATTGTATTAATTTTCAAATGTTTTGAGCAGAAGTCGGTGAATTAGAAACGAATCGTTTCTATTTATTGTGTTGAATCTAAATAAACAGCGTCGCGTCGCATCTCACGGACCAACTCTATCACGTGTCTTGAATACATGAAACGATTGATCCTAATAGTTATATTAATATTCAATGTCTGGCGAAACTGAATAATTACTGTGTTTAAAGAAAAGCCTATATAATTATGTGGCAGGCAATTGGCCTAGCTTCTAATAAAAGTAATTATTTCATAATATACCTCCTAGTTGCTCAACAATAAATATGTAATATTAGCGTAACCGGTGGTGGTGTGAAGATGTACAACTATGCGAAGTAGTTCGCGCCTAATTGTTAACTCTCTGTTATCAACCGCCTCGCGGCGAAGCGGCTCCGAGCGTTATCCAGAATCTTGCCGATCAATTTAATTAATATTCAAACAGTGGCACCAATTTAACATTGAATGAACTTAATAAAAACATTTGAATACAATTGTCTAAGAAATATTGTCATCAGAAATAAAACAAAATCCTTTATTATGGACCGTTTACAGACCTATAAAACCTTTTTATAGTTCCAGATTTAAAACACTTAAAAAATTACGGGCATAGAGCATTTATTGACGTATAACCGAACTAGAGTTATCATTGTCCAATTATTTTGGTACCTGCTACGACGTAGCGACGGCAGGGTGCTAAATTGATCGGAACAATATTCGTGAAGCCGAGTACGGCGAGTTTCATGGCTAAGCTTAAGGTATTTCAACTACGGAGACATTTACGTGCGGAATTACTATGACATTCGTAGGAGTGCGATAACTGCCGATCGGCGAGGCGGCACCGGGCAGACCTCGATGATAATAGTATCTCGGGACTCTTTCGCACGCGACCACCTGACCCCGAATTAGGCAGAGCCGCCACTATGGTATACTGACAAATGATATTAAGGAAATATGTAAATTTCTAATTAGATATTTAGATAATTCGACACGGAGACACCGCAGAACAAACCTTCTTGTTCATCACAAACGGGCGTCCCGGCGGGAACTCGAACCGACCGCTTTACTCGTGAGAATTCATATTTAGTCAAAACGATGCTCCGTCTGAATATGTAAATTGTGTTCGTGTAGCGTAAGGCACAGACGTAGCCGCGTCTCATTCCGCGTGGACGTCGTGCGCCGCTCGGAGGATCCTTTTACAATAGGAGAGCTCATTGTGCAATACGTACATTTAAAACGATACATTTGCAGACGTATGTCTCATTTCGAATTAGGCTTTCTGCTCAACGAAGATATTCCTACGGAACGTTAGTGTTCTGTAAAGTAGAAGCGGAAAATGACGTGAAGTGTTTTCAGAGGGCAGTTAATATTTCACGAGAGCGCGTTCGTAGTAATTTGTGAATGTGCCGGCTTCGGCGATGTGCGGGGGCAATTTTTCAATTCGTTAAAACAATATGTGAATTATAGCACTGGACCCTTGGATTTATTGCGGGGAGCGCTCCGGCCCACGTTTTTGCTTCTAAATATAATATATGAAGCTCTCCAGTCGATGCGAAACAAAAATCTGAACTCATTTTGTGTTCGGTCCGTTCATAATACGAAACCGCGTAATTCATTTATATAAAAGAATTTTATTCCCTGTAACAATGCAATATATAGAGGTGCAATAATATGAAGAACATGTATTATAATTACTATTAAATTGCATTACTGTATTATTAAATTAAATTAATCGTAAAATAATAAACTTCCTATACGCCATGCGTATATGTAATATTGTTAGTGGTCTGGTTGTCATAACAGACTGCTAATTTTGAACGAGGTGGTATGTGATGCTGTTCGTGAAATGTTATTATTATGTACACGTATGTAAGTATATGTACATTGTACATATGTATAGCAGCACGCGACGCGGGCGCCGGGGACTTCTGTAATCAGCCTCCGGCGACATCTGCAGTCAATCAGCACTGGAGATGTAAGACGATTATTGTCAGTTAACCCGTTTAACATTACTTGTTAATAAGACCGTTGGTAAGTTAGTAATCGTCTTGTTCGAAGGAATAAAATATGATATATATTCGCAAGAATAGCCGATTGGATGTTATACAATACAATTTTTTTAAAAATAGTTCAGCGAAAGAAAAAATGTATCGATAGCAACCAGTCGACGTTCTCTCGCTGCAGCCGCGGCCGAATGAGAGAGCCGCATAAGATGCAGCCGCCTTCCTTCAATAAGCTGAATCGATCATTCCGTTTTGTCGATGGAGAGCCGATAACTGTTTACATTTGTTAGGGCAGGTCCGCACTGCGGAGTGCGAGGCCGCACCGCGCGGGCTTCGGCTGTTGTCGCACTAATCCTAATCCGGCTTTATGTCTCAATCGTGGTATATTTGCACCAGTGCAAGTTAAACAGCTGCAAGTTCCTTAATAAATTAATGTTATGTAGTTGAGTTACATTTGCACTACATTCTACTCGAGTACCTACTGTGGCGGTATGCTCCAAGGTTTGTCGGACGCCTAACGAAGCTCCGATGCGGTGAACGTAGATGGTCTCGTTTCGTTACTTGTATTTGTTTTTTACCACTTTTAACGGAACTTAATTTGCATTAATTGTATTAACGTTTCCTACTTTTGTAATGTAAATGACAGCGTTAAAAAGTATCGATATTCTCGACAGTGAAACTCCTTAGACCGCGTTACTGTGATGATAATAATGTATTGTCTAGATAAGTAAAAATGTAAATGTTCATTTGTTCAAAATCAGAAATCTCCGAAAGTCCTCCGCCGAGCGCTCCGACATTTTTATACGGCGTTGTGGACTACACGCATAATCTTCATTAAATTGTTCCAAATGCAAAATTGTTATAGTAAACGTGTACCGTCACACAGCGTTGATCAGATAACAATTAAAGAGGTGACCCGTGGGTATGCCCTGGCATGTGTCAAATGGTGTACGCGGGCGGCGATGCGGTGCGGTGCGGTGCGGTGCGGGGGAGGGGGGAGCAGGTCGAGTAGGTGATCGAATTATCCCGCGCGGTGCTGCCTGACGCGGTTAGCGAGCTGTCGGCGCGCTCGGGCCTGACGTGGATCTCCGCGGGCGGGAGCTGCGCTCTCGTTTAATATGCGTGTCGGAGCACCGCTAACTGATTATTAATTAATGTACTTGTTACGGGCGTAGCTGGAACTTTGTTATTTGCGGGTTCAAAAATGTACAAAGGTTACCTAGTACCAGAAAAACGCAAAATTCTTACCGCCCATCTCAGTCAATTAGAAATTACATAAATGTCGAAGTGGAATACTCGAGGCTGCAGCGAACGACGGTCGCTTTAAATGGTACTTTTAAAGAAAATGTGTAAGTGAAGTATCCCTATGTATATTACTGTATATATATATGATACTTCAAAAAGTTGTTCAAAATGATGTTATATAGAAATATTACCGGCATTTATAGGCAACATTTCAAATACTTTCGAATTGCAGCTTTGAACGATTTAGAGTTGACATATCGAATATTTAAGCACAGTTGTGGGTGCAAGAGGTGCGTGCCGGCGCCGCGTGTCCCGGGATCACGGCGCGCAACGCCGGGTGTACCGACATATTTACACGTGGCATGTTCCACAGAACGAACTGCACGAGCACAGCACCGACTCGCAACCGACATTGGACATCGGAGTAATCGAATCCTTCTTGCTTCACCTTTGCATTACGTAGATGTGTAGTTATTATAGATTAAATATAATATAACCATTAGCACCGTCTCAGGTGCCCTGTTGACATTTAACACCATGTTAGGGAAGGGCGTCAAAAGATGACAAAGGTTGCGTCCACGTTACATTGACAGGACGGAGTGGAGTACTCCGTTCTGTCAATTCCAGCATTTTTATATGGGAGAGTTAATGTTATTAGATCGCGTATCCTTCTTCACAAACATTATAACGTTTACTATTGAATAAAAATACGTATTTCAACGTAAATGATGGACATGCAGCTCGTTGATTTAGTCGGTACTTTGTCGGGACGAAACACGTGGTGCTTACGTTGGTTTATATCTTTTGCGGAGATTTTCCTAGAGAATTGAACCAACACGCCATGTGTACCATTAATAATTTCTTCCGGAATTTCTCCCACTTCAATCACTAAATTGCAGTATTGAAAACGTCGAAGAAATTTTAAATTCAAATATTAATATCGCAACAAATGTTAGAATTGAAATCTCTTTAGGTAATTTTTCTTAGTTCTTGTCGTATCGTGATACAAAGGAGACTTCTTTTTTTCTGTACGGAGGAGAGAGCGATACTAAGCGTAAGTGTCGCGTCAAGAGTATTATAAAACTATCGTAACGGTGAGCGCGCAATCGCGATATCGAGTATCGTTTATGATCGCGTCGCGGCGATCTACTGCCCCCCCCCCCCCCCCCCCCCCCCCCCCCCCCCCCCCGCGCCCCCCCCCCCCCCCGCG
>DWEM01000176.1:0-22913 GCA_018245935.1 Agara belti belti
TACCCCTTAGTGATAAGGGTTGTCCACCCTTAACATTGTTTGTTAGGCGGTACGAAGTTCGCTGGGTCAGCTAGTATTTAAATAAAATTTTAATTTCATTTTAAAAGTAATTTTGTTTGTATTTTGTAAATTGAAAGAAAGAAAAAAATATAAAACCAAAATCTGAAATAACTGTAGAATTAAAGTTTTCCTTATTTGTTGCATTAAAAAACCACCATTAAATACATTTTACTCGCGGCAACACGTTCTATCTACACAACACAAATAATGTTAATGTATAAGCATTTTAAAACACCTTAAAACGCAATTGAACAATGAAAGAAAAAGTGTACAATTTGAAATGACGCCATGTTTGTTTACAAAATAAAATCCTTAAGCAATACTGTATGCTGCGCTGTATTAAGAACCTTTAAAAGATAAAGTTAAGTTACCACAAGAACAACGTTAAAACTAACTTTATGTACCGTTGCATTCAACGTAAACGACGTAAATCGTAAAATAAACATTGATTTATTACTTTTATTTGTACGCTACGTTATTGACTAGTCGTAAGTGTAGATATTTGCATCTAGAAACGCACGATCTCCACAGAAGTTACACACGGTCATATGCATGTGACGCGTGCGGTTGTGACGACGTGCGCCGTCGGAATGAGAGGCGGGGGGAGGGCGGGGCGCGTGCGCGGCGCGGGGAGGGAGTCTCGAACAGCTGAGCGGTATATTGACAGCACTCTGCACGTTGCCGAGCAGTTAGTAGGTCCTCTGTCAGCGCGGAGTGCGAACGTAGCCGCTAGCGATCCCGATTATGCGACTCGCCCCGCTTCAAAACTGAGCGGACGCGGCCCGCTGAAATTATGACTTTTGGACCGTTCGCCGGCGAAGAAGACAGCGGCAGATCGTTAGTTCTAGACCGAGAATTAATAATAGTGTCCAGATATTGGGAGGTTTTCGGCGTAACACCTGCCGAGAGGCTCCGGTGCCGGTACGAGCAAAGGCTACTTTTTTTCGGACTGATATAAAAACTTTATGCGAAACATTGAACTTGAACAAATTAGTCTTGTAGTGTTAAGTGCAATACGTGAACTGTGTTTTATTTTTGTGTTCTGTTTGCGGGGGTTTTTTTATTTTTTGGATTAACGCAAAATGGTCCCCCAACAAGTTTCGGATTTGAGATCGTCGACGCCGACTTCGAGCGGCGTCCCGGTGTTTGGGTCGCAATTGGTCGACAAAAATTCCTCGACACCCTACACTGATGCCACACAGGTGAGTCCACGTCGAAATATAATTACAGTGAAGTGTCCATTAAATTTAAATCCAAAATCAGTTATCCGGAAAAGTTAAAGACGAACTTCAAAACTTAATAAAAAGTTTCCCAACGGTTTAAAATAAATGTAAAGGTGTTTTCTACCCTCTTCAATATATTCTGAACGTGTTAAAAAAATTGTAACCGTAAACTCGTAACTTCATAATTCGTGTTTTAATAAGCTCAATGTTAAAAACCAGAAAATTACTAAACGATTAAAAGAAAACTAAGTTAAGTGGTGTATTAAAATATTGTATGTTGTTTTAAAAACCTTCAAAAATGAATTCGATTACTAAAATTGGTAGTTTATCAAAATTATAATTTAAATAAAAAAAATTGTGGAATGAATTTGTAATATTTTTCAACGTATGTAAAGCGATTTTTTTTAAAGAAGGTATTCAATATTTAACAGATTAGTAGTTTAAGCAGAATAAAAGTCTTTAAAATATAATAGCCACATACGTTGTTCAAACGGGGAAAAAGTAACGCCAAATTATCAATTAAATTTTTTAATCGACCAAAATATGAAATAACTAGTGAGTATAAATATTAACTCTCGACCATTTATTTTAAATTGTCAGTGAAGAAATAACTCTATTAAACTCTAAGCGTAGTCTGTCTAATTATACTTTAATTTTAACAGTAAAAAAAATACACAAAAAATTTGCAAAAAATCACAGTTCAAGAACCTGTGATTATTACAGATCAAATCATTCAAATTGTAAAACGCCACACGAAAAAACAACTCGCCACTTAATTATACTAGTAGTGTTTTCATCCACGGAAATAACCATTACATTTTAGATTGTCGAAATGGGAAATATGAGGTGGCTGTACACGCGCGGATCGCGTACGTACAGAAAATAATGCGTAGTAATTTTATCACTCTGAATTCTGAAACCGATCACAAACAAACCCACAACGCATTAATGCAGCTTTGTAAACATGTTTTCGACGTCGTGTCTATCGTTTACTCATTTTTTAATCCGCAATAAACATTATCATTTCGGGGAAATCGGAATATATTGTACAGCGACATTTGTTATAAATTATTTGTGGTGAAAACAATTTTAAATGTCGAATAACATTTAATGTTTGCTGACTAAATTTAGTGATATAACAAAAATTCGAAAATATTTATGAAATGAAAAAAATACATAATTAAAAAACCTACTTTCAGCACCATCCTTTAAAAGTTCTGAAAGTTATTGAGACGTTGCGTATTATTTGTATTATTTAAACAATAGTATTATACAATAACACTGGAGTAAAATTAAATGATCACCTATTCCACAAGTCAAAATATAAATTTACGACGAAACAAATCCGATAGCGCTACACAATGTTGAAAATCGAAAAATAAAGCGCTAGAAAATATTCTAAAACACAAAATGAAATTGTTGGCTACGCTTAATAGGTATGGAGGGGAAATAAAACGTGGAGTTTTTTAAAATCGGGCGAAAGGCAATAGCTTTTAAGAAAGGGTTCGGTCATTATCGGCCAGATAATCTTAATAAGCGGCCATTGGCGAACGTTGCAATTAGTGCTATTATACATCTTGAAATTCAATTCCTAAACGGGCTGACCGCTGAGAATTAATGATATGAACGCATGCTATCGGGGGAAATGGGAAAACCTAAATGATATATTAAAAAAGTACGCAACAATATCCCGACGCTCGCTGTTACGGTACGTACGTGACTAATATTTTCAAATGCAAAAAATCGTTAGTCACTGCTAGATAAATTAAGTTGCGGAAGTTTTGAAAATGCTTAAATAAATTACATTTATGTATTAGCATCGTGCGGTTATACTTAGATAAAATAACAATTTAGTTAAATGATGAATAAAATCATACAATATACTCATTGCGGAATTAAAACATTATAATAGATGATTTAATACATTTTTGCGGAAGGTCTGATGTCTTAACACTGATATTTTGAAACTTTAATTTAGCGTGCACGGTGAACATATCTATTTTTATGAAACTGACTTAAATGGATTACATTAGATACATTAAAAAAAAAATTGGAGCCGCTTCTACTTTTAACGTTCGTTTTGGGTTTTCACTATATCGTACAAATATCAGGCTTCCGAATGTTTTAACGTCGACTGAATTAGTTTGAGTTGTAAAATCATTTTCAAGGGACATAAAGCCTTGGAGATGTTTTAGCGAGTGCAAAGTGTAATGAACCTCTTGATTCACGTCCCTCACGAGTATGCCAATTCTGATGTTTTATCAATGTTACAAAAAAAAATATCTTTGGTTCTATCAAAATACTCATGAGATACAGTTCTCATTGCTTACGAATGTTTAATCATCTATTATTTAAAATGTAAAGCATTAAATTTAAGGATAATTATATAGAAATTGTCTCATATTATATACAGCATATTAATAAGTGTTTAATTACCGAGTGGATAATAGACAATTTGGTGTGAAAAAATCTTATAATAAATCGGACGTTAGTATCGATAATTAGTTTTCGATGTAAATATTGTAGGGATGTATAGAAATTTTGCAATGAATAAAGATATGTGTCAAAGGCTTTCTATAATCCGTTAGTAAATTTCACAAAATATTGTGCAACAAACTAATATATGCTTCTAATCACGTAGGCTAGATTTACCGTCACAGCACCACTTATAACTTCCTGCGTCGAGAAATGATTACTATAGGATCAGATACTGAGAAGCGATATCTATTATATCAAGAAATACGAAACGATTTAACAAATTCAGCGGTCGTAGCGAGCGGAATCGGAAACTATTAACATTTTAATCGAAATGGAAGGATAAAGTTTTATATCTGCGCTCTTGAACACTTAGATTAGTCAGATCAACTCTGTTTTGTAATGAGAACGTAATTTCAGCTGGTACATTTGTTTTAAAGGGTCACGAGGCAAATAATATAAGTAGTACATCATACATGGCGATTGCAATGTTATTAAAATATTTACTTCTAAACTGTCAATGAAGTTCAAAGAATAATTCGCAGTATTTATAGATTAGTTGATAATTTTACACAGTGGCAGTGGTCACTTATATTTTGATAAATACTTGAGAAGTGTTGGATAAATAGGTGCGAAGTTCAATGATGATACCCACACCGTTGAAATCGGACTAGTGACGTAGGCGCTGCGTAAAATGTAGAGAGCATTGACACACGATATAATTTTTTTCGCATTATCGCATAAAACACACTCAATCACGCGATAGCGTTCACAAATGAAGCTATAGCAGTCAAAACAATCGATAAAATGAAAAAAAGGTAATGCACGATTTTATTGCGGAGTCGAGGATCGGGCGAAATATCCGTAAAATGCGCCGGCGAACCCAGAGAGTGCATTAACATTTCAATGTCAACTCGTAATATTTTTAGTCATCCTCTTCGCTTGTGTGAGTGGCCTTTCTCATGTACACAGCCAGCGGGGTTCATGCGCATACGTACGCGCGTATGTGTGCGTGATACGCGTTCACTACTAGGAAATGTTAATCTTAGGTCATTCGCGCCGCTGATTTCAACGAGCGTATTCAGGGAAACAAATTTTCGTTCACTTCTCTAACACGGTTCACCCCAATTGATGAATTGTAACTTTGTAGCCTTATACTTGATTCACTTTTCAACTTTTATGATGGAACATGTTTTCATTCCAGTCACCTTTCCATTAGTTACCAAGGCGGATTATACATTTTTTATCTCCAGCTCGTACTTGTAACATGAGGAAGCGATTAATTCCGATTGTATCATTCTCTAACAGTTTATACTACAATAGTACAAGTAATTAGTTCGATTTCAATAGCAACGAGATGATATTGTCTGTAAAAAGCGTAATTGTCTTCATCAGTCAATACCAACCGAGGATTGAGAAATGATATTAATAGATTATTTTTTATATGTTCTCAATCAAGAGTGAGTGGGTGCTAAAGTGGTTAAAGTAATAGCTTCGTCTAAAGCGTTATATGGCTAAAAGTTAATCTGGCTATCAACAAATTTATTACCACACTGGGATATAAATACAACAATACGGCGTGCAATAAAAAATACGAAAAGGGCGGAGTTTCGGACGGTTATAATCCGAACAGGCGAGTTACGGGTTTGTGTCGACTCAGTTTTTGTTGTGTTTTTTACTCGACATGTAGCGAACTCGAGTATGGCAACAGATCTATTTCCAAGGTTGCACTGCGCCTTGGCTTCATTTATTATTTGGAATTGTGATTGTAACGTTCTCCAAACCGTTTGTTAGATTATAAAGATCGACTGAAAAACTCGCCTCGCCCGCTTTTAATTTACTTTAAACACTTCCTTGAAATAAAAGGCACTTTGCGCGACCGAAGCTAAGTTTTTCTTCGTGTCTGTCTGCTATAACGCCGATTACAACTCCCACTCACGAAACCTCCGTTTTGGTATTTAGTGAATTCTCATTAGGTTTGCTTTAAGTTTTAGATTAGGTTTGAACTGAATCGATAAGATCGTACTTGAATTTTCCAACCACCGATTAGCCAAGCACGTGCTTACCTGGCATTCTAAATGGAAAATACTGATTGTAAAAAGGATTACCTACTCACTAGAACCAAATCACTCAACGGAACTCGTATAAAACTACGTAGTCAACGTCTTTTGAGGTGATTAATTTACCGTCCCTAACGAAACTAAACGAAGCATCAAAAATAAATTAAAGGGCTCAAGACTGACCCTTTCGAAATCAATTTCGTGTGAAACCTTTCCTCGACTTTATCGTTTAAGTAAGGAAATTTATGTACCCTAATGCGATCTTGGCAGCTCGGTGGAAATCAACGTTTGATTGTAAAATACGTGCCCATGTCGGTGAATGCAATTTGCTCTACACTTGTGGGTGGTGTTTTAATGGTGCCATTATGCTGGAGAACGGCGTTTGTTGCACAAGAATTACCTCCGTGTAGACAGACATTACCTGGACGTTTGTTTGATATAAAAAACATATTACACTAACAGTTATGGTATACAAACTCATATGCATTTTTATAATCATATCATCTCTCACTTTTGCGAAACAGTTTTATATTCTCTTTTTATCACTAATCCATGATACGCATTGATGAAGTTTTAAAAGTAAACTTTAAATTATTGCTTAAACTTGAAGATGTTGGTTTTGATTTCAATATGGCTCTGTGGGTAGTGCCTTAACTTTATCCGAAGTCTCGACTTGTGAAATTCGTGCCGTGACATGTGAAAACAGAAAGTCCGGTACAAATAGCAAATGGCAATAAATCCGCTGCAGCAACGTTGACGCCGGCTAAAAATCGCAACGGCCAAGTTCCAGGCGAAACAACATAACTGGACCATATATCTTACAATTCCGCATAAGTTTTAGTTTGCTATGTAATTTTTAACACTTTTTGCAAATTCATTCGGAATGTTATTCAATTATTCATCTTCATTAAAACAAATTCAATTATGAATTTTTTGAAGTATAGTTAGAAATATTTTAAGCTTCTTACATCTATAATATAAAGTAGGTATTCAAGTTAAAAACGGCCAATTCTCGTTAAAATGTACTGACGCAAATTGCCCAACGGTTCTAAAACTCTGGATCAAAGTAATATTGAAATGTTATAAGTAAGTCACGACTCGACTTTAGAACTAAGTCAGAATTACTCCGATTGAAATGTCTTTACAGCTATGATTGTTGAGGAGGCAATAAGCGAAATGAGGTCATCAGACACTCGAATAAGCAACGCGAAAACTTATTACCTTTCTATGCTTGTCCTATACTCCGATAAACCTCATTCACGGCGAATCTTACCCTATTTGACGATTTATATATTACTGATTGCATTCCCGAAGTTGTTAGAGTGGTCCTTTAAGCCTCTACTGGGTTAATTAGGTAATTTTGGTAGTCCCAACTTTATTGTACAAGTTTGATTGGAAAGTAATGGAAGGTCGTAGAAGCATTATCGCTGTTTTCTTTCGTCCAGTTGTTAACAATAGATTTGTTGGTTCAATCTTTTCGGTTGTTTTTTCTATAGATTACTAGTCCTTTGGCATTCCTATGAATAGCTACTTTATAATTACTTGCAATTGGTTCTGTGACGACTACCTGGTCACCTTTCTAAGCGGTTTAGTAGCTAATAATAATAATAATTTATTATTACTAGTTTACAATATATTGTTTCAATCTAATGTTTTAAACAAAACTGAAATTATTATAACCGTGATTCTATCATAGACGGGATTTATTTTTATTAGCAAAGTACTTGTTTAGGTAACGAGAATTTTAACATCGCCTCTTGTAACAGCAGCTTGCCGTCTAGAAAATATGTCTAGTATTTTTAATACAACGTCGTTCGCACAATTATTTGCTATCTCGCCGGCGAGGGATTTTGAATTTTCGTCTATGTGAAATCTTTGTTGAGTTTATTATGGTATAACTTTGATAAATTGCTTTAATATAACGCAATTTATTAATGTCTTTGCATTTTCGACATTATTTTATTAAACATTCACAATATATTAACGTATGATTTGTTATTGAGACCATAGTTTCTTTTTGTAAATTGTTACGTAACAAAGAAAAGTTATGGGTACTTAGACAAACAATGTTTTTTTTTTACAAAACATGGCCATAGCTCTATTATACTAGACTGCCAGTTGTACTAGCTATTTAATTAGAATATCTGAAGAATAGTTTCTTAGTGGAAAATTTAATTACTTTGAATAATAACAGCTTTTCTAAGATTGTCATAATAACAAATTATTACTTAAAAATTAGGACTTTGTTTAAAGATGAAAATTATTCACCTTCAATTATAAACATGGACATTTGAAATCTGCCAATGATGTTCCGTTATTAATGAACGTCAATCACCCTTGTGCCACGGAACACTGAAAATCGTAAAGTTTACGACTGGCTCAAATTGCAAGATGCCGTCATCTGTGCTTTCGAAAAAGAAATTTCTTAACAAGGGCGAGCTCCACTGGTTACGAGTGGCGAGTATTCGACTTAATTCGAAAACTACACCTAGAAATCATGTTTAGTTAGCTATTTTAAGATTTACAAATTAGCAAATGAGTTTCGAAACTTAGTGTAGATGTAAAATTTTGCTCAGGAATAACAAGTTGCGGTTTAAACATGTAATGCAATAATGCTTTTTATGTTGATGCTATGGACACACAGGAAGGAACTTTTTGCGCGATAGACAAAAGTTTACAACAGACTATATGAAATGAAAAGATGTTTTGGATAAGGTGAATTAGTTAATTTCATTGAGGGCTCTACAAGTAACGGCACAAACTTTGAAAACAACAGTAAATGATTCAATAGCATCGTCCGGTGTGAAACGGCTCCGTAACAAACTAGAATCTCTCTGAGCTTCAACTTATTTCTCTTTATGGCCCCCTTCCTTATCAACTCCATGGGTTTATGGCGTAATTAATTCGTTTATACGGCTCATTGCAGGCTGGCAATTTTTTTCTGGTCTTAAATAATAGTCTTTAAAGTGTTCGGTTAACTACACCGCTTTTTGTAATATCAAGAATAATTAGTTTACGTAGACTTACGTTCATAAATCTTTCGTAAAACACAACAGCGATAAAATCGTCCTTTGAAATGACAAATGAATCGAGTTTTTATGTTTGTATGTAACTCGTTTCAGTTATCTTGTCAGCATGTGTTCGCTACTAAAACATTGTTATTGAAACTTTAATTTTATTTATTATTGGATACAAATTGTTTTCAATTTTATACGACTGCTTTCTTTCGTAATTCCGTTTTACCGTTTAAAACAATTTGAAATAAATTTGAGCACACAACAGATTTATTTTTATTCAGATTAGTACTAAAGTAGCATACTATGCCTAGCCATCGTTATTGTATATATTCAAGCCGTAAGCAATTTACGAAGAACTCGTATTGCTAAAAAGTATGGGATTTCAACGAAGCCCCATACGGTTTGGTAGAGCTGCATTGTACTTGAGAAATCGACTCTAATACTGTTACAGCAACGAACGGGTACTAGCCTTAGAAGAAACCGGTTTCAATTGAACGAAATAAAAGTTCTAAAGGTCATTGTCGACAGAGTCGAATGGATTCGCTTGAACGGAGAAAAAGCGGTGATATATCGAATACCTTTATTAAAAACCTTTTCAATGATTTCAATAAGACGCGAGTTACCGATTGAGCGTGGGATCGAGCTTTCGAATTGTCTAATACCTCTGTAACGAAAACGGGGCTGGTAATTAATTTGTTGTAAGTCGACGTAGTTGATAGCTTTATGGATTTAATGAAGTTAATATCAAGAATAGGTAGATTGAGATTAATCTATTACTAGACGATAGCTCTATAAGAATATTGTGGCCAGTGAACTCATCTCAAAAAGCACACAGGCAGGTGGATTATATTATAGATGTATACAGGCAGACGAATATTATAATATTCATGACATGAAACGTCTTTGAAGAGGTTTCACATAAAATATTAGATTAAGAAATAATACTGAGTTCGAATGTACGGCGCGAACCCAATAGACACTTAATGGATTTATTATTGAACTATTTATGTATCAAATCTACTTTATTATGAGTTCTTAAATCCAAATCCAATCACTGTATCGTTTTAGTATAAAAGTTGAATATTTTCTATTAAATCTTCTTATTATTTATATTAGTATGTTCTTCTTATTATTGGAATGTAAAATGATGGAAACCGTTATAATCGTTCACTGCACAGATGAAAGATGTAAAATTATCCACAGTTTTTCGATCGTTTGATTTTTTTGATTTCCATTTAGAACATTAATTTGTTAAAACAATTACATTAATAATCCGTCCAATAACAAAAGTCGTGTCGACACGGCTGTGTTCGTGTGTACTCACAACGCCGTCCAACTTTTCTTGTCCCGCAACTTCTTCCCTGATATTCACTCGCTCTCGTAATCGTGTTACCCGTTTAACTTGTGGACAGCTTCTTTTATACAATTAGCCACTTATTGAATTGGAAAAAGTCTCCCTTGCGTTCACCCAAGTTTTGCTGAAGGGCTATTAGAAAGTTTATGGTTCGCCCTTGATTCTTAAAATTTAAATCCAAAAGCCATCATTTATGTTGCCCAAGAAAATAATGTCTGGATTTAGAACCGGTATTATGGAATAAGCTCGAAGGAATTATGCAAAAGACAGAAGTAAAATTACAAGTTCCGAGACAATAAGGCATACAAAGCCCTGCCCTGTGAAAAAGTAGGACGGACAATGAACATTCATAAAATCTCAGGTAATAATTATTGCTTATCCGCCCTGAGTCTAATACTCTTTTTGTGCAGTTCCTTTATGATGATGATACACTTCTTTAAGAAATTAAGGGTTCTTGTTGTTTTTTTTAGGATCATTGTGTTTTATGATCCGTGTTTTATTCAACGTTGCTTGATTACTTATTTCGAATTTTTAAAATTCATAATAACGCAATGGTATCTTGACATCATTTTGTTTCAAAGGGGGATCTTCGAAGTGCCATTTTAACTAAATGCGTGGATAATATATGAATGAATTTATTTATGACTTTCTCTTCTTGTTATAAACTTTAAGTTGAATTCGTTTTACGAATCAATTTTCCTTTGCTGTAAATCGCTGCACTTAATCATACATTATTTATTTTAATTAACAAATAGCGAAGCAGAATAGAGCCAATACAAAATTCTTTGCACCCGGCTCCAGTGGCGTGTTTCGAGTTGAGCATTCCCGTTTAAGTTAAAATTTAAACACATTGCAACTAACTACGAAAAATCCTGCCAGGCGCGATCCTCCAGAGACTCGGGTTCCGTCCATTTGTTTCATAAATTTTTAAGTGCACCGGGATCTGGTGTGTGAGACGAAATCTCATTGGCATGTTGTACAACGTGCGAGGAAATAGCAGCGACGTGGAAATTCTTAACGTTAACAACAGCGAGTTAACCATTGTTAATATAATTTATTAACAGAAATATTTTGATGATATGAACAGATGGATAGCCGCTATCCTCATTGTCATTGACAGCATCGACAACTTCAAACGTTTCATCGCTTTCACTTTACTCGTCGTATGTCGAACAGATAGAGGAAGACGGCGAAAAGCTTTTTGTTTTCATTCTGAGCAAAGTAAATTTCTAGTTTTAATCTTCTTAAAGCATTTGCAGAGTTGAAGGAATTTTATTTAACTGTAACACTTTTGGTTTTAGCGTCTTGTTACTAAAAGCTTTTAATCAAATACTTGTATGGTGAAAAAAAACCATTTCAGTTACTGAATGCTTTAATTTTGCGCTTCATACTTTTTCTGCTGGTTTCCTTTGTGTATCAGGCAACTAATAACCATGAATTTGCTATTAAGAGATTTAAACCTATGTTAGTCGTAAGTTAAAGCCGGGCATTACTCTTCCCAAACCCCAATATCACATGATTTTGTTTCTCCCAAATTGTTTCCGCAACCCCAAACGGCTACGTAGCGCGGCATTCGGATGATTTACATCGCGCGTAGCGTGACTCCGAGCCGAGAACGAACGGCAAATCCCTGGATGCCGGCGAAATTAATCTCCCGCCTCGAATTTCCTTAGCGGGTCTCAAAATTCCCTATATAACTGAACCGCCGGGACAATTTTCTAAGTTAATAAGGATCTCGCTTATAACAGTTTTCTAAGCAAATATATCATGTGGAATATTGCGAACTAAATAAGATTAATCGACATGATATGGTATCTCGTTATGTATACAAATTACGTAGAAAGACTCTTGGTACGGAGTGAGCAAATCGCAAAATTGTTCCGTCTCATTCCTAATTAAATCTATTAGGAAAGTAAATAAATAAACAAGACCCTAATTGTATTCCAACATTTAGCTTTCCATTATTTAACGTTGGCTTTGTCGCCAGTGTTTTCAACATCAATATTTATCTAATTAAATACATTACAGTTAAATCCCTAAGAATCCAGCTTCATAATTTATCTCGTTTCATAGAATTGTCGTATTCTCTAAATGCACGATACTAGCTACCCGGTACGTCGTTAGTTACTTCAATTAGACGGTTTATAGTTTACAGCGAAAGGAACGGTCTAAGTCATTAAGAGATATAGGCAGACAGGTCAATACTATTCATTGGTTGGTTGTTAGCCGAGATTTATTTCTTCGGTCATTGCTACTGACCATAAAACTACGTACAAAATTGTCGTTTCTTACTTAGTGACTTGTTCCCATACATCAAAGAAATAGATGTTAGCTACGTCTACTCGTATATGAACATGCTTGTACATGTACGAACTTGTTATTTGTGTACGATGGGGATTATTACAGCGAATAAAATAAATATTAATCAGCGATAGTTCTCTTCCATACTTTGTATTTAAGTTCATTTTCTTAGTGTACTGCTATGTTCAACTGTGTTTAGCGGTTTCGTTGAATTAATGTCTTCTCCATCATTAAGCTAAGTTACAATAACATAATTAGGACGAACAGTTTCATGATCGTTACCGTTTCGATCAATAACACTGGTTTTAGCTATTAAGGTCTCATTACTACGTTGTCTTCTACTTCTTCTATAGCTTTATTTATACGGAAAATATATGACGTCAGTGGCCTCCGTAGTATAAGTTCTTTTTATATACATTTTTCTATTATATCTTCACGATAACTGTTATTATAAAAAAATATTTTATTCTTAAAGTTAGGATAGCGTAATAATTTTAAAAATGATGTAATTAGTATCTAACTGTTGCATCATCATGTAAACAAAACGTCAATATTTATAATCTGTATTGTTTGATAACACATTTTTATCATTTTACCTAGCATTAAGGTGACATCAGTATTGTATCTTTTTATTTAACTATAAGTATGAATATCGATATTTACTCGAATTGTAATAAGTGTTAATGATTATTTTCTATCTTCTATGGCCGAGGAAACAATTTAATTAATTAATTTAATTAAACAATTGAACATTTAAAAAAAACTTTCTGAATATATTGATTGTTAATAATCTTTGTAAAACTTATTAGTGTTAAATTTTTCTTCTTTTTTCTCAGTGACAATAGTTTTATGAAGTGCCTGCGAAGTCTCGCCTCATCGATACTTAATCCGCCGTCTTAGTCCAGAAAGTGATTAAATCGGAGTACCTAACGGTCCTCTTTGGGAACTTGCTTTAAAAGACATAAAATGCTCATCGGAATCCATGCCTCCATTCAAAAGTTATGTCCGGGCAGACGTAAAAACAAAATTGAGAGTATCCTTTTAGGAAGTTGGGCAATAAAAATTGCTTTCGTTCCGCTCAAAAGACTGTTCGAACGTTATTGCCCGGCGAGCGTATGTAGCATTAAATTCGCTTAAAGCGCTATCAAAATTCATATACACATATATAATTTATCCATTACCATTAAGTCTAAAACTAACTGCAATGAACGAAGTTATGACGTATGCTAGGTGCAATGGAAACACTTGGATACAATTTGTGAAGTCGTTACGTAAATGTTTGTTACTTATTATATTGCGAGTTATAAATCAAATGACGCGATAGAAATTGGCCTGTCTTGCCAATTGTTAGACCAGTTGGTCCAATGGTTAGTAAGTTAGTTTGGGCAACTGACCCGGGGTTCAGTTCCCACCCAGGATAAATTCTTGTATGATGCGCAGAAATATGTTGTTTACCTCCAAAACTTTGTATAGTATTTTGATGGTGATGCGAGTGATATTGGCTATCATTAAATAAACAAGATTTGCCGTCAAATAAATAACTACAGAACAACTTCTTGACAGTGTCACCTTAAGCGATTCACCTACGGTACCTACCGCTTCGATCAGCGGATATATTGTACCTACTAAATCAATATTAATGTCTCGCAAACCAGTTCGGTGGGTTAAAACAGATAAGATCATACGATGCACTCCTTGTACATTGATTAATCTTGAAGCATTGTCAGTTTTTTTTTAATCGATGTCGATCATTCTCTACTTTAAATCAAAGACAAAGCTCATAAAACAAAAGAAGGAGTCGCATTAAAGTTATGTTTTGATGGAACAAGAAAAAGAATACAAATCAATAGGAAATCCAGATGACAAGTGATTTTTTAATATCCTTGGATGCATGTATTTTATATCTAGTCGGCAGTTGATTTGACACAATTCTAATTATGTGTAATGTTATGATAACAATTAATTAATGTTACAATAATTAGTGAAGAGAATTAGCCTTGTTAGGGCATATACTAACTGCCTTGGACCTGAATAATGTTCTGGGGTTATGAGGGAGACAAATATGCATCATAAGTGTAAAATATAGAGAATAGTTATAAAAATAGTATCCGGAATACTGTTAAAGCCTTGAAGTGTGACCAGCAGATGACTAAACAGGAACGCATTTGGACAGGACGCAACATGTCATACGAACCGGTTGAAACACGTTTATCGTGGAGGTAAACTTGAATATAGTTATTGTTGGCTCTGACGGACTGACCCACAGTTTTTTATTGATAAAGGTTTATCGTAGCTGCGTATTTATTTATAACAATAATGTATTCCTATCTTTCTGCGCTAAAAGGACACGCGTTGTTATATCCGCTAAGAATACTCTTATCGTATATTAAAACATTGATGTAAATTAACCGTTACTAAGAGGAAGCTGTAAAGTATCTTATTTTATTTACCTATTTCAACGGACTGTTGACATTGAGATTCAAAAGCATCTTTATTCAAACTCATTAGACATTCCCTATAGCGTAAGTATAATTACCGGTTTTAATAATAATAATACTGAACTGACTGATATATATTATTGCGGTTTAGTTGCTAAGTAACCTGGATTAGAAGCTATTAAGTAGTTAGCGTGCAAACCGCTTATTATAAACAAAACGTATTACATATTACCTCGCGAACAAGCAGGTTGCTCGCGCATTAATGCAAATAGAAGTTATAAGTATTCGCCGTGTATATAACGTTTCCGCTAAACTGTACTTGGCTTCGCGTACTGTTTTAGTAATTAACGCGACTTGAACCATAAAAGTGGTATTTTCAAAACAATACGAGCCAATAGATGAATCAGAAGTGTCCTTCGTAGAATATTTTGAAAAACAAATCATAGTATACACACATTAAATCAATGTGTGTATACTACCACATACTCGTGTCTCATACAGCTTTACTGATACACTTCACGTCCACCGCGTGTAACTAAAATCAATTTCGTGAACGACCGGGACTTCGGTGTAATCCGGTTAGAAGGACCATCTTGAAAAGGATCGAAGGAAAATGATAAAACCGTTTTGGGGACCGATTACGATGGTCTTACTAGTTTCCTATTAAATTTTACTTATAAAATAGTCGAACGTAATAAAACCGATCGTAATATCGGCGTGCCGGTAAGAGGAAGCGATACACGCGCAATAAATACGATTACCTATATGGCCTTGAACTTAAAAAAATGTAGTTGCTCGCCTATAACTTGTGCGCTCTCGCCTCGGGCCGTTTCGAGAGGGGCGACTCCCGTCCGTAGCTTGTTCATGTCAAAAATATATTAAGCGGCGAGATTTGAGAATTTTAAAACCCTATTATTTCTCGAAGTGCCTAAAACGAATGGTGCTCGAGCCGGTATAGAATTTTTAACAATTTTTCTCACGCGACGTGCTTCAGTAAAGTTAGTGCTCATTTCTTTCACTACACCCCCTTTTGTTACGCCATACAAAATCTATTATGGAACGTAATTTATCTAAAAAGTGATTTTAAAAGTTTCCAAGCGTCGAAAGAGTTTTTGAAATCGGCGGGAGCAGTTCCCGAAGTTTCTTCTTCGTTACAAAGTTATTATTGTTTCTGACAGTCTTGTTAATGAAGTAAATTGACTAAAAGTTAGGGGGAAACCTACATTTCAAACGTTGCACCCTTAAAATTGTTTGATAAAGAAATGGCTGTACAAATGAGTATCTTTTGTTTTCATTGTATTTTATTCAGAACGTTTTGTCCAAAGGTCGCGCTTTTAATTTTCATCCGGTCGTTGGAATATTCTGATTTCTACATAGAAAATTAATGTTACACAGGCACCTGTAATCAGAGCTACATTACAAATGAGTCTCGCTTTAGACTCAATTTTCAATAACGCGAAGCGGGCCACGCTTTTGGGACCGTAATTACACATTCACAAGACAAGATCGCTCAAATTCAGCTCTTAATTGACGTCTGAGACTTCTGTTTCACGATAGCAGGCAACGGCTACAATTAAATATGTACCATTTATTCAAGCAACCTTTTTGATTAGAACGGCCGGATTGTTTCCACTTAATTAAGAAAATGTTTTAGGGATTTCTTGTTAATATTTATTATTACGGATCTGCGTTAACTTCAAAGTGAACGTTTCCATGGAAACGGCAACATTTGGAACTCAGTATGTCAAAACTTGATTTGATTTGTTCTCTTATTTGTGACCTAGCATCCGATTGTGAGTCTATATTCACCCCTCTGGAAAAACTATAAATATTGGTCGTACAAATCCGGGAGTTTTTCCGAAAGTGGTCCATTATCAAAAACTCTCTAGACGGCTATTCTGAATCGAATGACACCTCTCCCATATGTTTCCGAGACTGCTGAAAAAAGTTCGTAATAAAAGCACTTCTTGACTAGACTATAAAGGAAAATAAGTTATCCTTTCCAATATCCAGTGCCAGTTAGTTTATCGAGTCAACCATTTGTTTTCATAATAAATTGCTAATGAAAATTACTTTTATATACCATTTCAATGTCTGTACAGATATGCAGATTGCAAACAGTAATGATAGTTGTAAAACACCGTACTCGTTTCTCAACAGCGACATTATAAAATTACGCTGCTAATTATATTTATGTAACGTTCTCGCAGCTTTTTACATAAAACCCAGTCTAAAGACGTTTTTATAGGACATAAAGTCAAGTATACAGTTACAAAGATTAAATACATAATCTGAGCCAAAACATCCATTCAGTTGGAAAATGCACGCAGACCAGTACAAATATCTATATGCCAATATTACTTGGTCGGACGCAAATCGAATTTGGGACCCTTCTTGCGAAAGGCAAATATCGTGTTAGTTGACATAGCTGTTAAATACTGGAGAAGTTTTTGATAGGAAAACTGATTTAATACGACGTGAAACAAAACAACTTGCGTCGAGAAAATTGCCCAAAAATTTATTTGTGAAATTCGGCGACCGAACGCCGAGCCAAGAACGAGCGGCAAGAAATTTCAAACATACTTCGCGTTGACATGATTTTAAAGCAGCGTCTGAAACAGATAATGCCGAATTCCTGAACGGGCGAGCTCCTGTATGTAGATCGCTTCATGCTAACGATTTATGAAGAAAACCGAGCGAAATATGGCGTCATCGCGACAGTCTCCATTGAAACTTTTTTACTACTGCCCCCCTTACGATGAAAGATAAATTTGCAAATAGAGCACGGAAGACCACCCGGCTTAAGGAATTTATACCCAACTGTATTGAAATGTAAATACCTTGTCGTAAAGTTGTTTTTCTAGACAAGGATACAGGTACGTGTGGAGGCTCCGTTCGCTTTGAATATTTAGGAGCTTCTAAGTGCACGGAGTAAAGCAGAGTTTGCTGGCTTTGAAAAGGTCGATAATTTTATTCAATTACTATTTACGGCCGTACATCTGAATACGATCAAACTTGTAAACATATTTTGCTCGAGTTTGATTTGAATCGAGGAAAGGTGCATATAGCATTGATTTTCCCTCTCATTAGGCGTTTATAAGAGTACTCACCGATAAGGACAGTTTTGTACATTCGGGTCTGAGTATAGTGTTGTTTAGATCCACGTTACATGATTGTACATGATTGTTCAAAGCTATTATACTGCGGATACAATTACGGGAATATGGAGAATTATCGGTACGTAAGTAAATACACGATTTGCTTTTAAAAGGATCAACTTCACGTTTTTCTTAAATTACAATTATTCAAGTTCAGGAACTCCCCAACTCCCTCGTGACCGATTTTTACGGCGCGGTAAAAGCTACCCAAGTTTAGTTTAGTTCAGAAGTGACTCGTTACTCCCGGTAATACGCCGCCAATATTTGCTCAGTTCTTCCTCTGGGATTCTGTGAACTGCGTCTACAGAAAATTCTTGTTTTTTTTCTTACAATGCAATCTGATCGGGTTTGTTTATACGAGTTTAAATACGGTTATCTGCTACAATTTTATATGAAATTTACTAGTGATGACAAGAACTTTTGAATGCAGGTTTTCAGTTGAAATATTTACCATGAAATATAAGTATTTTCTTTGTCTTTCATTCAATTCGATTTTTCTGATCTATTAAATATTTATTTATCGAATCCTGTGTGGCGTTATAGTTAAATTAATAAATGTACGTTTGTATAGTTGCATGTAAATAAGAACAATAAAAAGAAGTGCCAATCACACTAAAACTATAACTGAAATATATCTGGCACGGTCATAAGGCTGCTTACATATCGATCATAACAAACCGGCAAGTTACTTCACACCCCTTTTCGTTCTATCTCGCCCCGTTCTGTAGCAAGTCGTTATCGCTGCCAGCAACACCGCCAATATTTGCTCTGTATCCCGTTGGGACGCTGCGATGGACCGCACGCTGCACAAACACTGTCCACTGTCTTCAGATGCATCTGTACCACCGGGACTCGTGCTAATAGCATACACTGTAACGAGACGTGGAATTCGATATGGTATGGTATGTTCAGATGTACATATTTGTTGACACAAACGAAGTTTGCCAATGATCCATAATTGAACACATCTGCTCGAATTACTCATAATAATATTCTTTAGTTCTGCCAATGGCATCACAATAGCGTACTCACATGAACTCTGAACTGCACTTACCTCGAGTTAAAATGATCCTCTTTATGTGGATTCATCTTATTGAATGCAGTGATGCATGAATAGTTCATAATTGTGTTAAATGATGTATGGTACCTCTACGATATACAAAGTAATTTGTAATGAACTCGTATGTATTATTGCTGGCCGAACGGACACACAGCGCACTCGCATTTCGAGCACTTGACTCGCTAGCGTTACGAGCCCGTGGATAGTTTTTATTAAGCGCATGTGAGCTATAAATTTTACATTTACAACGTCGAAAACTCGACCACTTTGTTGGTGGGCTATAAAAAGTTCAATTCGCACAACATAGTATCGGGTGCTAGCTCACGTTTGGTTGAATCGCATCTGCGTCCCTTTTGGGGCAAACTTATTGATTGGGTGCATCGCATCTGGCGACAACGGTTCCCCGGCACGCGAAAATGCGCCGCTCGACGTCAAAATATTCAAGCAAGAGAACCCCATGGGAGCCGCAACAAACTTCCATACTCAAAGAATTGTCCAAGTCGCGCGAACTTTTGACAGATATGCTTTGAATATCAAGTCCATATTATTACATTCTGTATTGAACCGTAGCTCCCGATTCCTGACGCTAGTCACGCAAACAGATGATAACACTAATCGGACTTGATTATTGTGACATCGTTGGGAACTGTTTAAAGTCAAGTCTGTTTCGCATTCCAAATACATCGTAAGTTAGAAGGTTTACGAGATAGAACATCTCATCGACCGTTCGCTTCGGTTTACGGAGTCTATTGACTCTGTAATGCGACTCATTTCCCGAACACCAGCTTTCGGGATAAGAAAAGTTCTGACATCCTCCTCTGAGTGGAAATGAAAGAAAGAGGCTCTTTGCTCGAGTACGTAGCTACTAAACTTTAGTATCTTTGATCTAACAGCTGAAAGTTCGAATTAACTTGAATACAAAAACAGTCAAGGCCATTTCTCTAAGAGTGGAGTAACTAATTTCAAGTTTAATGAGATACTCGTTGAAAGGATAATACGATTGTGAATAATTTTGCTTCAATCGTTCAAATCTTTTTGTTGAACTTCATAAATATTGTGCTTATGTGTATAGTTGAGGCGGTCGAGTAACGCGTACGCGTTATGGTGAATCATCAATCATAATGCCGTGTTTGCCCTTTTCTGTAATGCCGTCATTAATGTGATTGCGTTGCACTGGTGCGTTCGCTGCCTACGTTTACGATTTCTTTGCTTGTATCCGATCTCTTTCCCCCGCTGGTGACTCGCATATCAAACGATTTACTTACGAGACGTCTATGATTTCTTTATTACGACCCCTTTTATCCTTTTCTCCGCCGGCACTCGCCCGCTGCGAGAAATTTCCTTTCTACTTCCCTCTATATCGCTCGGGAGATAAGGTGATATTGAATTTTGAAACATAAGGTTTCCTTCTTTATCTCTCCCGACTCCCGACATGATTCCTTGTGTATTTACAGTACGGTGTGTAAACATAATGCTGTAGCGAGCGGCCTATTCAGTAAATTGGCATTCGCGTCGCGCTTCCTTACATTTCGCCCGAAATTCGCGTAGAGATTAAAAGGGATCAGTCTTGAGGTATTTTCTTAAAACCCGAAGACATAAGCCGCACGACGGAAAAGAATTGTGTACCAATTCGCAGTACGGTAAAGCTCTCGCGGTAATGTGTTTATAATTATATGTCTACGTAAGTTTAGCCGCTCGTGTCAAGTACGTACAATCTCATGTGCATCTATTTGTCGTGATCACAGTAATGGCTTTCTGACCGTGAACTACAACGGGATCGGAACGGCGCGGACGGGCTTTCGAGCCGAGTGTCCAATAATGTAAACGTTATACGATATAGTGCCGATTATCTATGTAATTAAATCCCTCGGTGGTGTTAAACGACCGTCCACGGTCGGTATGTAATAAACAGTCGGCTGCTTGTTACTGCGTTCCCATGTGCATGGGAGATGCACACTTCCACATTTAGCCCCGTTAGGACAAATATAGTGCGTTGCTCTGGAATTATCCGCGCGATACACGGAAAATTACTGTAGTGTTTACGGAGCGTTTTTTGTTCTCACAGTCGTACGTTGTATATATGACTGCTGTTAATCTATAGTGATGTCATTATGCAATTATAATCGGTTCGCGGATCTGTAACGTTCGTTTCTAGGTATACTTTTGTCATAGTTAAGATAATGGTAACCCTATCAGTGTATACTTACCTTTGACGTTACTGTTATCTAAAGTATTATATCATGTACAGTAATAATACTGTTTCTAAATTTAGTTCTGACCATATTAGCGAAGCGGACATAACAAGCTCAAATCGTTATATTATCATTCGGTACCTAAATGGCAACTAAATTGGTATTTGAATTGAGTTTTGTTCAATTTTTGATTTACGAACTATATTTGATTATTTAAAAATGACGAAAGCTAAACAGTCTATTTCTTGACTTGTTATTTCTATTTCAGTCTACGGTGAGAATTACTTACACATATATCGGAGTAAGATTTTAGATTTATAGTATTCAAATTTTGAGAATCAATCGACTTTGGTTGGAGTTTGTGACCAGCTCGCTGCGATAATTTGAATCGTATTACCATCTGACTTCTTGTGGATAACAGTAAGACTTGTAGAACACGAACACAACAAATCTGTGTTACAATAATTAGCATTACAACAATAGTGTTAATTATCCATTTATCGATAAGTGAAGTAGTACGAACGAAATCCAGTAATGTTGTTGTAATACAATCAAGTCTAGTGCTACTAATCTTACAGTTAATGAGTTTATTTCCGACTAAAAATACACATCTATCTGCATTTGCGTTACTGGCAGATCACAGTCGCATCGAGTCTGCTATTAGAAATCTGATGCTTGCAATCAGAGCGACGTAATAACGTACGTTCTGCGTAGAAAGAGCGTCGGCCACGGGCGTACAGTTAACACGTGGAGCTTCGCGATGTTCTATTTTCGTATGGTATCAACCGTCGAATTTGTAAACTTTTACTACTTGATTTCGTGGCTCATTAATTAGAATATTTGGCTCCGTTGCAGCTACGATTCTGCTCGTGAGTCAAATTTCGCCAAAGCTTCAATATGCTTATTTTAACACTAACAAGTAGCACTTCTTCGAAGAATTTTTTGTGTAGTAAAGTTGTTAGAAGTTATTTTAAGGTACATATGAATTTTCTTTATAATATGATCATAATATATTTTATATTAAATCTTACGTTATTAAAATTATCCGAATGAAAAAAAATTTAGAATCGAAATAATTAAAAACAGGACTATTCCAGTTTTAATCGTATTGTTATACTTAGTTTATTTTCAATAAAGCCACAATATCTGTGAACATTCTCTGCATTTCCATCAACTGTTATGTTGACAGATGCTAAATGCGCTGACTATTATTAGGATAGATAATCTTAATGTTTGTGTTTACAATTTGAGCGGGAAATTGGCTTTCAATCAAAACGCTGCTGAACAGACGGACGGACGCCAATATCATCAGCTGTCGAGAGACAGTCAGCCGGTCCATTTTTCAAAATCCTAGTATTTTCTACGTCTAAAACTTGATATGAAGATAAATTAAATATCGACATTAGATGCAGATATATTGTAACATTCCATTATTTATGGTTTTGGTTTTTAGTAGCAACGCATGGATGCGAATTGAGAAATGATTAACATTAGATTACTGTAGTATGATTTCTGAACGAATTGGGATGTCAGGCGTTAGTGTTAACAACTGGATTTAATTAATCAATTTTCATT
>DWEM01000177.1:0-22899 GCA_018245935.1 Agara belti belti
GGTGAAATGTGGGGGTGTACTACACTCCTCTGCCTACCCCTTCGGGGAATACAGGCGTGATGTTACGTTTTAAGATAGTTTTAGACTACGTAACACAATTAATTGATAGCATCAACTTATTAATATATTTAATCTAATCAAGAGGTTTAAGATTAAAAGTAAGTAGGTACATGCATTTTGGAATAATACAAAATGTGCAGTATTTTTTTCTTAAAATTGATTCCTAAATATTTATGGACCAATTCATTTGATTCAAGTACATGTTAAAATATTTGTTCACTTTTATTTCACTGACTCATTCAATTATTGTAAACATCTACTGTTAATACTTATTGATTTAATAACATTGTTACAATCGTTAAGTTTCCAGTCAGGTAATAGTTATTTCGAGTGCGGAGAACAATTAAATAGACTGTACGGTTAGGAAAGCGCACTGTCTTCCAATTACTGATTCCTCGCTAACTAGCCAGTGCTTACTATTACATTGTATTTTTCCTAACGTTGATATTTCCTTTTATTGTTCTATTTTATTTGCTAAAAAAATAATACAGTGCCTCATCAACTGATATGCAGTATATAAATATGAAATAGATAAAAAAGTAAATTGGCATAAAGTAAAAAGAAAAAAAATTCTGAAAGAAGTATTTTTGAAACGTGTTTCTTAAACGAGAAATGTATAGAAAACTGGTAGTTCTAAATATTTTATAGAACACGGCAAGACCAATGACTTCTAATGCTTGTTTAATAAAAATACTATTGAAATAAAAACAGTATTTCATTGATATTTTTAAATACCTGACATATATATTTTTTTACAATGCTGATGTTTGGTAGCAACTGTTCTTAATTGCATACAGAAAATTCAAACCGCAAAATTATCATTATTTTCGGAGTTGGTAATAGTAACTAATCGGCTGACATGCAATGGAATTTGACTCTTTCTTCATATTCTTCAGTATTTCAGGCTGGCTTACTTACGAATACAAGAATCCGGGACAAGTAATCAGGGTCAATACAATAGTATAACAATAGTCAATACAATATAGCGAAGGACAAAAATAGATTGCAACGTATTTTTTTTCTCTTTTTCACCTTACTACTAGAATTATCTGTCAAAAAAAATCTGCTTTTATATTGAAAATAAATATAGTATTAACTTGATTTCATGAAAATAGGCATCCAAGGCAAATCCTTATTAATAGCGGTTTAACAGACTCTTCTAGTTTACCTTTTAAAGGTTTAATTAAAATATTTTCACGGCACAGGCTAGTAACTTTAAAAAGCTTAGCTTATTACTGGTGAAGAGCTCAAATATTGCTATTGTTTACGTATTTCTTTGAAATTGAGAACGCTCAGTAAAATAAAATTTTAATTAAAAATTACGTGTTCTAATTGTGCAATAGTTCTGAAGATATTGGCACTTTATACTATATTTATATACAGGAAACACTTGAATTTAAAAATTTAATTTAAATTTTTTGGTATTGTATACATGAAAAAAATTCTTTGCGAAGTTGATATAATATTACGACAGTTGAACTAGCTACCTATATGCTATACATTTTTTGTATGTGACAAAGAACCAAAAACAAATCACTTGATTTCTATTCGAATCCGGATATCTGGACGAGTCGTAATTGATCAATTTCACACTCTAGTACGTTATCCACTAGACAGCCCGCGGCTTTAGCCAATACCTGGCCTTTATTACATTTTTCCTTTGTAAACTCTCGATTTTGATTGATTAAATCTATACATGGACTTATTTGTATATGTATATGCAACAATTTGTTTTATTTATCTCACCTCCCCGTGGTACATTTTACTGCACCTAATCTGTATTGAAGTTGAAACAGTAATGTGATCAGATGGTGCTACATCTTACGTCTTAGTTTAAGCTGCTTCGTAAGAATAAGTCATATCTACATAATACCTACGTACTTCTTAAACCTTCCGGTTCTCACAAACCCTTTCCAATTTCCCGAAAGTTCAGGATTATCTAAGTTTACGCATAAATTTGCTGTTGGCTGATTCCCACTTCCAACAACTAATGCTGTTGTAAATTATTCATTGACCAACATTTTTACAATTTTTTTTATTCATTACAAACATTTTTCCATTTATAATACTAGTGATAATAATAAGTTAGTAGCCGTAAGAATCAGTTACTAGAATATTGTTAGCTTTTAAACTGAAATATAAATGATTGCAAGTGGATCTAGTCTCTACAACACAGGAAATCCTAGAATAGAGTCTAGCGTACATTTATATATTTTATAGTAGTTTACAGCATAATAATAATTAAAAGTAAGTATTTACCTGTCGTAAAATAGCAAGAATCAACAAACTTAAATTTAATGATTGAACAAACGACAATTTAATTTTTAAAAGTCCTAACAGAAACCATTGTTCAAAATTAAAATGTACAAACATTTTAACGCATTAACAATCATTGGCTGGTATTGTAAAAATGGCAATTGAAGATAAATTGATATCACTGTGCAAAAGAAAGATCACGAACTCAAATAAGTGATGTAATACTGGCGATCAATTGCTACTCAACCTCAACAAAATATAAATCTTAACACAGTTGTCAACTCCTTCAAATTCAGTAGCTCATCATCTGCAATTTCGTCATGGGAATATAAACATTACCGTAAAAACTTCCTGCTTTTGCTATTTCATCGAGCCGTACATTAGTATCTTTTATAAAAATTTGCAGTATGAATGATTTCAATAGCTTAGAAAAAACAATAGTGCGCGAACTGTCCTGTCGTTTATGTCTATGTACCGATGTCGTGAAATTGAAACCTCTCAGCGCAGAGACAAAGAGGAAAATCAAAAAGCTCTTTGAAATTGTTGTATGTTATTTTTATTTTCACCTTAGTTCCAACTTTCATGCAGTATCTATTTATTGACGCTTACATAAGTTATTCTTTTCACAGATTCATGCAGACGATAATCTTCCAAAAGCAATATGTCACGACTGTTTACAACACATGGGATCCTTGCATCGATACGCTATTAAAGTGGAAAAGACACAGAAATTTTTGGAATTTTACAAAGCTAAATGTAATGAAGAAAAACAAAATATGAAATCAGGAGAGAATAAAATACACCTGGAATCGACTGTATATCAAGTTACTGAAATGGACAAAAAAAAATCTGACACACTTAAGTGCAACGAACATCAGCAAGGCGATGCCAAACCTATGAAAACAAAGAAAATCTCTCTGTCAGATATGAAATTTATGGAAGCGATGCCGCTAGAAGAATTTGCTAAAACTGAATGTGTTGATAAATCTCTTCTTAAGAACTCAACATGTGCTAATAAACCACCAGAGTGTATAACTTTGCACAAAAACGATATTAACAATACACGAGCAAACTGCTCAAGTTCTTTGGATAACAATTACCAAATACTCGACCCTATAGTGCTAATAGATGGCAAGCCCGCAAAACAAGGGGCCGCATTAGACAAACAAATAACATTGTTTTACAAAATGGAATGTTTTATTTGCCACGAGACAGATTTTCATTTTAGATCTTTGATGAGACATTACAAAGAGCGGCACGGTGTCCCGGGATATGTTACGTGTTGTGATAAGAAATTCCATTACTTTTATCCAAAGAAAATTATCGAACATATGGCGTATCATCTACAACCAAATATATTTATGTAAAAAGTCCTTCTGTGATACACGTTTTTCAATTATTTTCAGTCACAGCATTAACATATTATTTACAGAATATTTACCACATGCTTAGAAATATATAAAGTTTTGTTTCGCAGGTGTCACAGCTGTCATCAAAATTTTCGAACTTCTCAGGAGTTGTTCGAACATCAGAGTAACGGCGGACGTTCGGAAGGAAAGATAACTTGCCCCAGATGTTCCGAACGGTACCCTACGTACCAAGAACTAGGCTGGCACATAATAACCCACCGTACTGATAAATCACAGTGCGACTATTGTGGAAAATTGTAAGTCTACTGAATATTGCATTATAAATAATTAACCGGACTAATTATGGATTTGTATAAGATTCATATCTGTTACATTGAACAATGAGGACCGCATATTATGTACCATATTACCGCATAAATTCGGACCCCTATAATACCTATACAAAATAACGTACAGTAGGTAACGTAGTGTCCTTGGAGTGAACCGCGTAGGTACTTTGCCGAATATTGTTCATACGAATACTTACTTATAGATCCTACCATGACAGTAACGTTGAAGATTTTGATTAAAAAGCAAACGACTAAAATTGTTTGCTATCTCTCTACGGCATATATATAGGTACCTACTATTAAAAGCAGTGTGAATATAACTTATTGAAAATGAATGGCGCATATGTCTGAAACAGCCTATCAATTAAGTGCCAGTAAATTTGTACATTGTAACCTTTAGAATTTTACAGTAGCAAATAAATCGTGATTGATTAGGGGCAAGCCAAACCCGCATTTACGATTCAACGTGAATTTCTCTCATCACTCAGCTTGACGCTCGCACAGGCGGATATCGTAATTATTTGACAAATCTGGGTAAAATAATGGCTCACAATTACCAAAACCATTTTCTGGTAGGTAACGAGATATTTAGGTATGACAAATGAAGGAGGTAAACGTTAAATCTAAGCTTTTAGATAATTATATTACGATTTATTAATAACTAGGTAGAACACATATTAGGCAATGAATAAAAACTTGAGAATCTTATAGAGAGTACTTATAACTCGTATGTGAATGTGTGCATCCGAGCATGAATACGCACACGTATAGTAGTAAAATAATACTAATTATTATGTATAAAATAGGCAGAACATATTTTTTTCATGAAACCAGCTCATATCCTTCCTCTGATTTGAAACTTCATCCTTTAAAATCAAATCCAAATAATAAAATCCTTTAATCCCTTCAGCCAGAAAAGCCTGCCAGACAGACAGCCATTTCCGCATTTTTAATATAAGTACGAATAGATAGTTTTATTGTATAACTTAAAGATTTAGTGCTAAGTGTGTGTGTATAATGAAATATTTATATCATATTATGCTGAATAGGCACTTTAATCTCATTATGTCGCAGGCCTTTCAGGTATCCTAATACGACTAGGTACTGTATCGCATTTTATATTAAATATTCTTGCTTATACCCTCAGTCAACCATGTCCTAGTTACGCCCATAAAGCCATATTACTTTTCATATTACCTCATGAGATAATACATATATAGGAACCCATTTATGGTGAAATGTCTATACTAATAAAGCACGTAATAACTTTTTGTTTCCAGATTAAAGCATCACCACAGAAAGAAAAGTATAAATCACATGGAAGATATAATATTGTGCTCGCAATGCGTACGGAATCTCAAAAACATAGAAAAGCAAGAAAGAGAAATCGTAACATCCTTTTCAATTCATTTCAATTTATTAGAAACGATTTCGAAATAAAGTATATTTAGAGACATTAACACTCTATTTGAAGTACTTTACTGGCGGGCATTGAATAATTAACTTTCCACATACCGACTGTATCTTTAGACATCGGCATCAAGTGTACCTACCAAATTTATTGATCTCGCCAAAACAAATGCATCGTATTGTGATATATACTATTGATGTACCTCAGAAATTAAGTTATATAATATGTTATCACTTCATTTGTTTTATTTTTATACACTTTTATTTGGACATATATTCTTGGAAAAATGTAGTCGATTTGTTTGTGTTCCCCTGTAAGTACCCAACAATAAACAAATAATATAAGAAATGTCGTGATGATATTTGTACATGTTAGCCTTATTAGAAATTTCCATTTAATACCTCTTGGGTAAAATATTTCAAAATTTTCATGTACTTTCGTACGTTTCTTTTTTCAAATTACACGCTACCGAAAGAACTTACATTAAATTTCTTTGTTACCAGAAAGAAAAAGTAAAAGTGAAAACAAACAAAGACACAATGCAAAAATTTCAAAAATTCCATCAAGCTATGGGACTATCGGCCGATGAAGATGGATCGACAGATTAAAATTGTGGCGTGAAATGGTATTTGTAATGAAATTTAAAACTTCAGTGATAGTCTAATATCTACCTACTATTACTCGAATTTTGCGTTATATATTTAATAACAAATTCTGATAAATTGTAAGCTGGAAGGTATTAAAAATAAAATCATTACATTTGTTGCATATTTTTATTGAAGGCTTATAACCTAAATACATGTTTCACACACAAGTTCAGAAGATTAATCGATTCTCCGCTTCTTTACGAGCGATCCCAGGAGGTCAGAAATAGCAGGCAAGTTATTTGTCTGGTCGTTGGCCCCTGTATTTAAGTTGGAGAGTGGTATGTTTAATTGGGTTCCTGAGTTCTTTTGCTGTCCCTTCATATTCCTGTGCTGTGGGAAGCTTGGCATCAACTTTGGGTCACAAGCTGAAACAAAAATGTTTTTTTTACAATTTAACGCAAAATCTATCGCAATAACAAAAACTCAAACAAATAATTTTGTGTTAAGTAATCTTCAATTAAAAACTAAACAATATTAACATTGTCTAATAGTGCTGCCATACGAAGTAATGGAATAGGCTATTTACAGAAGGCACTTTATTGGCATATGATCCGTTAAGTTCAATAGATCCCATCCGCGCGACTTTGCGATAATCCAGAAGCAAGCCATCAATAATAGCAGAGTAATAAGACTTAGTAGACAATTGTTTTCGTAGCGACTTTTCTAAGAATCTACTAATCCTCAGTGTTACTGGCACTATTTTCAACTTAATACAATATTGTGAAAGGCATTGAAACATACGCAGGGGTTGTTCTTTAAAGTATGAACTCTGCAAGCACTCCTCGGCAGTGGCGCGCTTGTTCGGGTCGTACATGAACAAGAAATTGAGCAGACGAAGGCCAGCGGCAGACAACCAGGGGAACCGTTGCTTCAAGTTATTATATGGCTGTTGTTTTAGTGTGAAGTTTTGCAATGCTGGCAGTGAGCTGAACTCGGGCCAGATGGCATCCGAGGGAGTGCCTGAAAATGTAGCGAAGATTGCAGTTAGTGTATCATTAGCAATTTGTCCTCATAAAATTATCATTCATATTTTCAGAAACAAAGAAATAACTGTATCTTTTATAGTATTAAAAAAATCTACATACGTTGTGATTGCCATCTGCAACTCACATATTCATTGCTTAAATCTGTCACTTAATGTTGTTTGTATTGAATCTTTTACACATAGCTTTAACTCACCCAATAAGTCGACTATAAGCTCCAGCTGTTCTATCTCAGTCCGTCCCGGCAACAAGGGCTTGTTGGCGAGCAGCTCACCGAGGATGCAGCCGGCCGCCCACATGTCTAACGCGGGCGTCTGTCGAGGCGACTGCAATAGCAGCTCCGGCGCACGGTACCACAACGTGACGACTCGCGGCGTGGCCGTACGGGCCGGGGCACCGAGCCAACGTGCGAGGCCAAAATCAGCTGTCAATAATAGCAAAACATTAGTAATTTGGTGCATTAATTGGTCAATGTAATGTTTATTATAACACAAATAAATAACTAAAAAGAAAAAATGATATAATAAACCCTAATTATACTGAAATTAAAGTAGGTTCCTACAAACTGTTCATTGTCATATTTTAGTAACAAAGTAATAGCTAAATTTACATAAAAGTCAGTTAAATTTATGTTACAATTAAAAGGTTATTTTTTATTTGAGATTGATCCATTTATCTATTACAATCCTTTAACACTTGTTAACTTAATTTTCATTATTAAAAAAGATCCTATCCTTTCAAAAAAATAAAAAATATTTTAAACTGTATTGCACTGTGATGCATTAGTTATTAATATATATTTATGACATTAATGAAAGCTTTACTTTGTTCCTACAAATATAAAAGCTTAAAATCTTACCAATTTTAACACAGCCCTTGTCCGTGAGTAGCAAATTGGAGACTTTCAAATCTCTATGTACAATAAAGTTAGAATGCAAATACTTTAGGCCTTTGAGGACCTGGAGCATAAGGCATTTTACTTGTGATTCTGTGAACGGCGAAGTCATGTTGTCTAGAAGAGATGCCAGGTCTTGCTCACAATATTCCATGGATAAGAAAATGCTGTAAATAAATGGTTACAATTCACATTTATTTGATTTAAATTTTAGAGGAAGATGTTACTTGAACTACTAAACTAAGAAATTTCTTTTCACGGTTTGGCATTACATCCACTTGTTTCTTATGATTATTGTATCTTCTGCAATACTAACTTTATTCAGTGATCACAACAATCATCAAGTATCCCTTTATAACAAATGGGGGACTAAATGCCACATGGCATTTTCTACCAGCCAACCCAGTATGTTTTGTATCCATTACTCTTTTAAATCATATTACCACTGTGCTCTAATGTGGATTAGTATACGTAAGTGTAAGTGTGAATCTCAGATGAAGCAACTAGAGCTCAGACTCATGTGTGTGTTCTGAAGATTGAACATCATGACCCTAACAACAGAAAATTGGCCTTGATGGATTTTCCTACGTTAAAAAATGTAGGTGTAAAAGGGCACTATGTGGTATTGTATTGTTGGTTGTAAACTTACCTTTCCAGAGACCTCCCAACTAGAACTTCCTTGAGCTGTACAATATTCTCATGTCGACATGCCATTAAAACCTGTATTTCACGCAAACCACTAAGTGGTAGTCCATCTTTCTCAACATCCATTCTAACTTTTTTGAGCGCCACAATATTACCATTTAACTTATCCTTAGCACGATCTGTAAACCACAATAAATTCATATATTTTTTATAGTACTCTACATAACATTTCGTGAATATTTATTTATTTATTTATTTATTTTATTTATTTTATAATAATCGAGTATAGTTGACCTTACACTACTGTGAATGTCTAATTTGTTGGAGCAAGTTCATATATAGTAAAAGGTATTTACTCAGAGAACTTATGCGGATATTTACATTTAACCTGCTTGCTTCACTGTAAGTTCTAAAGGCATCATTTATATTTACGTACAATTTTTAAGTTAATTATAGAATATTTGTTACTAACACACAATTCCATAAGTCCCTTCTCCTATACGATTTAGCTTCTCAAATTCTCCAACAAATCTACATCTGCCCAACTGAAATCCAAAAATAACAAAGATAATTATATCAATATCCTGAAGTTCTTTGGCTTAGCTATTATTAATACACAATAACATAACGATTATGAAGATTTAATAGGTTATGTTTACTTACTATATCTTTCTCAGGAATCTCCATCGTTTTCCCCGTTCTGAATGATATGAGGACACCTTTACGAGTCGCAGGGCCCGTGGGATCCGCAGCATCTTGAGTTACAAGTTTTTCGGAACCTAAAACATTCAAAAATAACATCAAAGATGCGGCTTGCAGTATTTGCAGTCGTTGTAAACAATATATTTATCATACTTTGAGACATGGTTTTTATAGAAATTTACTTCGCCGTTTGGTACTTTTAAAAAACGATAACTGTATATTTCTTTAGGTAGAAATTAAATTTTCAATACAATAAGGTTTGTTTGTCTATCTTTGTTGATACACGAATTGCATGTCGATTATTCGGTAATTGTCGATTACAGAATAAAATAACAGATTAACCATAAACAGGAAGCCGACAGATAAAGAATGGATTGATTCTCATTCGTTTCACTCGTATCATTTTTAAAACTTGCAAAAATAAAACCAATCAAAATAAACTTATAAGCATTTTTTTACGAACGCTGCTAAATTAGAGATCCTATTATTTTGCTTATGACTATTGATATTCTAAGCAATCCATATTCTCTTAAAATAAATAACATAATAATAATGGTGAATAATATAATTCAACAATTTTAGTAAATAAATATACTTAAATAATATATAAACTCAACAATTTAATTTTTTATTTTATACATTTTTTTCTTCGCAGCAGCACGAGCCGCCTAGTCGTATTAATGAAAATCATATTTTCATGACAAATTTGAAATATGTCATTGTCAGTGGCATATTAGACTTATGACATAATATATAGGCTACGGTCCTCCTCTATCTATCTACAGTCGGTTTAATTTGTATCTTAGGTTGTTTTTATTATTACTATTATTATTGTTATTCTAAGGATATAATTACTTACCTCGAATAATTGAGTATTGTTGTTTGATTCAAAAAATCCTAATCTGTATTTTAATAAATATAAATTATAGTATTATGAATGTATCAACAAGACTTACGCGATCAATCGGGAAATTTTGGAGATCTAACATGTAATTTCAGTATCTTTTTCTTTTCTTTAATTCTAGCGACATTACTCTTCTATTTTTTTGTATGAATTCTAGTATAAATTTAAACTTCATAAGTTTTACGAATTGACTATTTCGCACTTCACAGAATATCCATATATAAATTTTAAAGATCACAGTATCAAATATCACAGAAAATGAGAATACCGAAAGCATTGAATCCTCGACATAAGAAACTATTATTGTGAGTGCAATATTTTCGTAATCAAGATTTCAGTACACATTTATTCAAATGTTTCATAAAAGAAAACACGCAAAGTAGTTTCCTACAACATTCAAAAATTCCATCTTAATAATACTGTCAATAAACCATTGTCTGACAGTCAGCAGTTCTATATTTCCAACAATTATTTCTGTTTTATAATATTGTTTTACAAAATATTTAGAAGTTACAACTAATATTGTTATTTGGTCATTTTTAGAATGAGATTCGGATTATATGACAAAGTGCTCCCTGTTGAAACGACTCCCAGTAGATTAGTACCAGATCACATAATAAGGCCAGATTACGCTTTAAATAAACAATTTTGTTCCCTTAAACATGCTGAGATAAAGAATAAAGAACAAATACAAGGTATGAGAAGAAGTTGCAAATTGGCATCTAGTGTTTTATTAAAAGTTGAAAAGATTATACAAGTAAGTGAACACAAGGAAGGTGAGTTAAAGTATAAGTGTGAAAAATATTTTTATGTGCCAGGTGAAACACTAATTAATAAACTACTTAACAATCTTACATAAATTAAGAAACATGAAAATGTTTGTTAAATTCTATCATGTAAAATGCTATTACACTATGCACAATTGCTTGCAATATGCAGTTATATTGCAATTCATACCGCTGTACAATTTCAGGCTGGTGTAACAACAGATGATATAGATGAGTTTGTGCACAATGAGACAGTTGAAGCTGGAGCATATCCTTCACCACTACACTATAAAGGGTTTCCCAAAAGTGTGTGTACTTCTGTTAATAATGTAGCTGTGCATGGAATACCTGATCTTAGGCCACTACACAATGGGGATATAATTAATGTTGATATAACTGTAAGCTTTATTTGCTTATTTTATTTAATATAAATCAAATGTGGATAAAACAAAATCTAAATTCTATGCTATCTTTATAAAATGAAGTAGTGCAATATCCAGATGCCATTACGTCCAATAATATTATTGTACCTTTTGGGAGTTTTTTCTCCAACATTTGCTAGTGTACTGCACCAGAGTTGTATAAAGCCAATAAAAGGAATAATAGCTATCAATGATATTGGTACATTATAAAGTGTATATTTTTTGGTCCTTTTATGGTTCCATTGTTGGATACAGGTCAGGTATGGTATTGTTAAATGTGTGTAATGTACCTTATGATCAAATAAAAAATTTGAATATGAATAGTTAAATATAAATGTATAAAACTGCATACTAGATAAGATGTGCTGTTGCTGTGTGCTAGTAGCAGTAATTAATTGTGATTTATAAGATGCAAATCAATATGTAGCTTTAGGTTGTAAAAGTTACTTGGATTAAGTGTCAATAGGCAGAATAAAATCCTAAAAACTTAACAGAGTAATGGATACACTTTTAGTATTTCATAATGACAATCATATGTTTGTTTCATATAGTGATTTTATGGTTATATTATATTTCTTACAGGTGTTTTTCAAAGGATACCACGGGGACTGCTCAAAAACATTTCTAGTGGGTGATGTAGATGATAAAGGCGTGGAGCTGGTGGGCATCACAGAAGAATGTTTGGATGTTGTATGTTATTGTTTTGTTTCGCATAGCTATATAGCACATAAATATGTTATTAGTTGAATCTTGTAAAACCATATCAAAGATCTATTGCTTTATTAGTCCAATAATGTTACCATCTGTACTTTGCAACATTTGCTGTTCAATCAGGTGCAAGCATGCTACAACTTAGATTCTACTTCACTATCTGGATAGCTGGATACTAAAATTAAAAAGCATTTATTGGAAGAGTAGGTATATATGTAGATTTATAGAATAATATGGATGATGAATTTCACAAAAAGGTATTACTTTTATTGTAGGCAATTAGATTATGCGGACCAAATGTGCCGTTCTGTTCAATTGGAAATACAATAAGCAAGTATGCGAGAAGACGCGGATTCACCGTACTACCAGCCTTTACGGGACACGGCATTGGTAAATATTTCCATGGGCCACCCGATATATATCATTCATGTAAGTTATCTCAATTAAATATCAAGTAAATAGGTATTTCAACATGTAAAGTAAATACTCACTCAAAACTTAGTGCTGGAAGTAATTGAAGCAGAATTACTTTGAATAAGTTTAGTACAAATAATAATCAGACATAAGAGCTTCAATTTCTTCTCTTCTGAAAAATTTAACAGTAACATACTTTCGTGACATTGTTAAAGCTATTTATTATTGCCTAATTATCGATTGACTATCTAAAACAATCGAAAGGTTATTGCGACCTCGAAAATTAATCCTAATACCTAATTATAGGGCTATGGATAGTATTGAACTTTAACTATATAGGGGTATTTACCTCTGTCTTTACAAATCTGACATGCTTCATTTACATTCATCATTATTAAGGATTATTATTTTCGTCTTTCCAGTAAATTGTTACCCCGGACTGATGAAACCTGGAATGACATTCACCATTGAACCGGTACTTTCGCACGGTTCGGAGTTGACTGTGATATTAGACGACGGATGGACTGTCGTAACCGAGGACAGCGCTAGAGCCGCACAAGTTGAACACACCGTGTTAATTACCGAAGATGGCGCAGAGATACTAACGATTTGATATAAATTAAAATGCCGCGAGGAGTGTTAAATCGTTTTACAAAAATGTAATTAAATCTAGAAAACCGAAGTCCCAATATGAAGGCATTGTATTGACAAATACAAAAGATATTATCTTCAAGGGACATAATGAATGTCTTATACTCACCAAAATTGCTATTTATTTGTTAAGACTTAAGTATTAGGTATAAATTCACTTTTTTATACTTAAATTAAATCATAATAATATGTTTGAATAAAAAACATCAAGTGCATTAAAAGTTTAAAAATGTCTCATTTTAATGATGGCTAGGTACTTATCAATATTTAGAATGCTGATCATGTTTATATTTATAAAAGATTCATTTGAATTAGTAGACATATAATATGTGTTTAAAATAAAACAACTTGAATGCATGTGGTATTTTATTTTAGCTTGAATTTTTAAATATAAAACATTTAACTCGTTACAATTAAAAGCACAAGCACGGTAATTATCACTTAACTGTCAGTCAATAGATAAAATTTCAAAGGCATAGAAGGAAGGTATCGATTGAATGTGAAGTATTTATTAAATCTCTACATAATCACATAATAACATATAAGGCGTAACCAGTGGGACCGCCACGAAGCCCCTACTATACATAAAGTTCCTTCAACTTATTGTGTCATCCCTGCCCATTCAAATTTTAGCACTTTGGTCCCAAAATAGATCCAGCTACGCCTCGTACAATAAAATACTAAAGGTCCTTAAACAGTAAAGTGGAAATAGATTATGTGACTAGATTAAGTTGCTATTGCTAATATCAATAATTATGATAGTAATCATAGCATAACACGGCTAACATCATCATTAAAATTGAGAAGATAAAACATCTTAGTACAATATGATTAGTGGAAGTAAATTGGCTTTAGTATTGACTAGTTCTGTAAATGTAAACTCTTGAACACAGATCAATAACCCTGCAGAAAGTGTCGAGATTAATAACACTCATAGTCTAAACAAAACGAAGTGTACAAATATCATAAGAGGTTGTGCTCTGTATATTAATTAATAACAAATTGTTTTAACATTATCTTGATACAAACCAACATTAGATTCCTTAATGTGAAAATTACACAATATATTTTTCAAATGCACTTAGGTAAGTGTAGTATGGAGTATAGAAGACTGGTAAAGTTTATGTTGGCTGTGTTCAATATATGTAAATTGGTTAGATGGATAATTAATAAATTATTTCAGTAACATTATATAAATCCAACAAGAGAAAATTGGAAGCTATTGAAACTGCATGTATATACTTATTACCTAAAAATGTTATATAATATACATGCATAATTTATTAATTTCATAATGCTAAGGGTGCTAGGGAAGGATAAAAAGAGTGTATAAAAGTTGTTACAAAATTATTAAATAGTTATAACATCATACAAAAGCTACTCACCGATCATATACACTACAATAATATCACTTAAATATTAATATATCACTCAAGGTATGTATACAATATGATATATAAAATAATTAGTAAACATCATCAGGCAAATAAAATAAAATTCAACATTGCCACAGACATTTAATCCATTATGCATATGCAAACATTTTATTACGAGTCAATGGAAAATTGCTTTTAAATTAATGCTAATGAGCAAAAGAAATGACCTACATTCCCCTTCTGTACCTGGAATACATACCTAAACTATATGATATGGTAGGGTAAAATATATTAGAACTCTGTTCTCGTCGCTGTGCGAGAATCGTATTTCAAAATGACGAGTTACGTTCTTTAATTTCCCAATAGCATTTAAAGTAGGGCGTTAAAATGATTTCAGCAACAACAACTTTGAACAATGTTGATATAATTAGGGCATTTGAAGCAAATTAGAAGAACACTGATAAATTTAAACAATGCTACAGTCCTTGTGACCTCCGGCCGACCCGAATATGCACCAAATTAAGACACTAACACGCTTTAGCGTGCTTGAATTTGTCAAACCTTGAGACTTTATACATATTGTGGCAAATAACTAGTTAAAAGAGTTGTGTGTTGTGCTATTTTCTCATATAACTTGCTTTATGATTAAAAGAGAAATACCAAGTGGTTTTAACTAATAAACAGTTACGTTCTTCGAATAAAACAGTGACCAACCTTTCAGAACTTTGTTTTAGCACGATAACATACAAATTTACGTAGGTACCTACTGCATTGCAGTAATATTTGCCCGAATAATCGCTACTAGAAAAATATAAAATGAATGAAAAAACATCTATTTTACGTTTATTTCATGTTTAGTACCTACACTCTTTGAAGAAATAAAAATTTCCATATACCTTTCATAACTGTTAATTAATCGCATGTTCGAGCGAGCATACCTATACAAACCGATATAATCAGTATTCGCGTTAATTATAAAGAAACAGTGCATTAAACATTATTGAACATTTTTGGGGTCAAAAGTAAAATAGGGGGTTCAACTAAGGCGGGTAAAAAGAATGAACAAAATTTGTCGCGTGATTATTGTAACTAGAGAGGTGGGCGCGGACTATCACGCCTGACTTATTACATTTCAAATTGGGGCACAATAGGTGAACAGAACACGCAATGCGTGCTTACATTTAAAGGGGTCAATGTGCTTTAAAATATCTTAATAATATTTTTAGCTAAGTAATCCAATTATGATATAAGTATTGTAAACATCTAAATTACGTGTCTATGGCAATTGACGTAAAAATAATAAAAGAAATGACCAGACGAAACAATACTAAGTTTTAAGTTATATACTTTCATATGTATAGAATTTAAGCACTAGCCTCTCAATACGATTATCTTAAATTTAATATATTTATGCCAATATAATTATTTGGCGAATTCCTGAAAACATGCAAAAATATACTATAACCATAACTAACACATTTAAACTTTTACAATTATAAATTTTTATTTCTCATATCAGATTTATAACACCATAATATTAACAAGTACCTTTTTGCATGTAATAACAGTTTTATAACATGGGAATATTCTATCACATAATGTAGTAAACTTGATTATATTAATTTTTATAAGTAAAATGTGATAATTATACAACAATGTTATTCAAAGACAACTTCTCAAGTAAATTTTGATAATATCTAACATATAAATATTTATGTAGCTTTAATAACAATAATTATCATCAAATTTCATTTAAAAAATGCAAATTAATGGCACAATTAACAACAATGCAATAACCATCTACAGACAAATGACAATAATCTTTTTAGTGACATTGAAAAATTTAAACCTGTGCAAATATTTTGTAAAGTGTATTTGTGTTACTATACCATATTTTATGTTGTGCTTTATATATGAAAACATTATCACTACTAAGGTATTGCAAACTTCCCAATGTAAACCCTGAATAGCTATTCAATTGTTTATGGGTTTCCTCCAAACAAGCTCCAATTTTGATTAGTCTTTCTTGCAGTTTTGGTCTCAAAATATTTTAATCAACAATCAAGCATAGTTCAAAATTTTAACTGTATGGTTAAGTTAATGAATTATCTGACAGTTTTTTTTTAACTGAAGCAACAATTAACACAAATGAAAATAAAACTACAGGAAATCATAAGTGGATGATGAAACATAATGATAGTCTTGAAATAATCAACATAAAAAAGTTCAGACTTGAATTTGGGTATAACAATAAAACAATTGTAACAAAAGATTATTAAAACATAATCAACAAAAACCATAAACCTAACTGTGAGGTTATGAGAATAAAAAAAATTGACTATCTAATAGTTTAATGTTTCTGATTACTTATCAATTTTGTAGAACCGTTGAACAAACTCCGTCAGGTTGAATACCTGACCGGGTCCAGAATGTACTTCCATGTTTATATACTCGTCCAAGTTATGAGTGGAAGCTGAAAGGTATTACATATTTTTTTTTAACTAAAAGCAAAAACTGCCCACATATTTTCTTCAATCAAATCAATCTTGAAATTCAACTGAATTAGTATGGCAAGATATTAAGATTGAGCCAGCACGAAAGTATATTAACTTAAATTTGGCTGAGAAAAATGAGCACTTAGAGAGTCATTTGGAAATATGTAGTAGAGAATAGAGGGATACTATAAAACAACAATTTTAGTGACAAGCTAGTGGGTAAACTTGTTATAAATTTACACAATAGCTAACAAATAATAAAAGCGATTCAAATAATACAGACACTAATTTGAGTAGAGATATGGATGCAGATTAAATAAATAAATTCTTTCTGTTGTGTTTAGTTTAATTTATGAACAGTAAAAGATATTGCCACTGATTTTGTTTCATTTATATTGTCATATGTAATTATATTAATTTAATTTAAGTACTCTTTTGTGAATATCATAAGAGACAAGTCTTCATCACATTCACCACAATGTATACCTATTCCATCACACTACACCCCTCTTGCAGAGTTCCATTACTGCAGGAACCTACTCAGTTAAGTGTTACGTCTATAACAAGTTAACATCTCGAATAGGACTTTTTTATAATTGAGTCAAACATACTTCAAAAGACTGTTTAAAGTATCTAAAGTAGTAAATATCTAGAATATAATATGGATGATATGATCACAGAAGGAACTTTCAACCTACCTGATGTGCAGATGGCAGGATACGGGGGTGGTGGCTTAATCCAAGACCCGTCAGGTCTCTTCATGTGGCGTCTGTCTGAGGCAAAGTGTTGCATGAAATGCTTTGCAGGCACTACTCGGAAAAATCTAAAATATGAAAGTTGATTACTAATTAAGCATTAAAATTTATATTGAACAAAATACAGCAACGTGAAAATAAATAATGCAAACAACTAAGATCTGTGAGTGAAGAAATTTCTGCAATTCCTACAAATATTATTTGATTTACAGAATAGAGGCTGGAAATAATTTATAGCATAAGTCCTACTTAAATTTTATCTGAGGGCTGCGACTATTTCAAAACACTCAACAGAAGAGTTGGATAATAACACTCATATTTACCAATGTGCACTAGTCCAGATATACCAGTGCCCAGCAATACCATACTATTTTCAGGCCTTCCACTCGCTTACACTGGACTCAAGCAGATGAGGTTACAATTGAGACATACAGTAAATTTCTAATAAAATTTAACGAGAACTAGTGTTATGTAGTGAAGACTGGTAACTTACCTGTGAAAGTCGGATTTTAAGACTTGATCTGTACGAAAGGTTTCTGTAACATATTTATGGAAGAATGTTGGAAAAGGCAATTCAGAATCCAAGTCGTAAACAAGGCAGGATTTATTGTCCCATGAGTACAGAAATATAACATGATAATCCTGAAAAAGAATTCTAATTTTAGCCTTAAAGACAATGTTAATATTTCCCATATATAGCTCCAATGTAACATAAAATAATCGTAGGGAAATGAACTAACGATAGTGACATAAATGGTACACACCCATATCACGAGGCGGTCTTCCTCGCGCCCGGCCCTTTGTTTCCATAACGGCACTGTGCGGCACGAATTCGAAATGAAAACAACGTAACATCTATCTAGCTCCTCTGGAACCCTCAAAGACACATCTTCACACAACTTCCATACATTCTCCTCACTATAAAACAATAGACCAGAAACAAAGCACAAATTAACATTACTATAAAACTCATATATAAAATATTATTCGATAACTAATAATGAACTTGCCAATAACAAGACACATATGAACAATCGGATTGTTTAGGAAACAGAGGTTTCAGGCCCTTTTCGTTTTTTTTATTATTTTCATTATTGCCCAAATGCAGTTGAGCATTGACCGACATTTTGACACTTATGACATGATTTTTCCGATCCAAAACTGCTGCAACTAGCCGTTGTTGCCATACCTGTAAATAAATTAGAACAAAGTTTTTGACATGACAAAAATTTCACTTTTTTTAACTACTTGGATTCTTGATTTGTTTATTTATAGTAGAGGTTTCAGTAGTTCAGAGGTATGCAGGTATCATATACCGTAACCGTACCGTACCGTACGAGGCGTAAAAAAAATTATAGCACAGCAACTCAAATAAGTTAATAGACGTACGTCTCACATCGTTCCCGATCCAGGTCCTGTACAAATGTTATATAGTTATTTGGTTCCGGTATAAGAAATATTATTCTGTGCACAAAACAGTAAAAACAATTTGTTTTCGTGATTCTGTTATGTTTTCTGTACTCTGTAGTCATGTCCAATGCATCGTCAATTTAATTGGCTAAAATAGTGTGTTATCTATGATTTGGCCGTCAGCCAGCGAGACCAATTAGCCAATCACTAAACAGAATAGATTTGTTGTAATTTAATGGGGCATGACTGAAAGAAATATACTAATATATATAGTTACTTAGATTCTATTCCTTTATTTTTTAGTTGTTTCCAAATTTTATTTGTATAGGTGAGGAGGGCGGTGCGTTGTTCCAGGTTTCGGCCGGACTAGCGTATCGTCCATTTGTTTAAACTTGATTTCAAAGTGGCAATTTAACCTTGTTTGTTTGGTATTCGAGCACAAAAGCCACGATGACCCGTGAGTATTATTCGCTTATTATTAGAATGAAATTTGCGCCACTGCAATGATGGACTAAAATGTTTAAGCTATTCAATTACTATTATGTCAGAGGCTTCTAAAACTTATTAATATAATTGAATTGAGCATTAGTTAAGAATATTCTAGATCAATAGACCATATTTAACAACCTCATCAATGAATGACGTCTCATTTATTATGTAAATTGTAATTTCGTTAAAATCAAATTATATTCGCTGTTTCTTTACTTATTTAATGTGCAACTTGCATTCATTTTGGAGCTCAATATGGTGTAGTATGGAGGACCAATATGGTATACGAAGTGATTTTTTACTATACAAAAGCATTTTTGAAAATAGCTAGATGAAATTTCCGAAGATTATTAAAATTACTCGGTAAGGAAATCAATCTATGGGAAATTACTTACATAAAGTATAATTAAATATATGTAAGAAAGACTCATTATTAAAATGGGGCTCATCGCTCATAGTTTGATGATGGTACCTTTATATTTTTGAAGTTCACATTCTTGCTCGCTAGTCAGTCCAACCTTTCAGTACACTGGTTGGACACCTGGACTTCTGATGTATGGTTGTATAATAGTAATAATATGAATATTATAATTTTTTTATAGGAGGCAATCAGAGAGATCTGGCTCGAGCTAAAAACCAGAAAAAGCAGCAGGAACAGCAGAAAAAAAAGAATGCTAGTGAAAAAACTGGCTTGTCTCTCACTGAAAGAAAGCATAGGCAAGGCATCTATAATTGATACATAGTATTAAAATTCTTGTCCTGTACATTATTTTCTCACAATTTGAATAGTATCTTAGTAGTGTTACTATGAATTTGAGGCATGCCTGACATCAATTATACTTGGGATTAATGTTTTGTACATAATATGATTTTATTTGAACCAATAGACAATATTTGTGTGCAACACACCATTGCAGTGTGAACATAGAGTGTCTCAAATAGGTGTAAGTTATTATAAGCACCATATTGAAAACTAGCTTTTGCCTGCAACTTCGTCCGCATGGAATAGTGACGTTGGGCAGCATTTTAATTTCCTAGAATAAATACCCATGAAGTCGCGGGCAAAAGCTAGTAGCCTATATTAATCAGTGATAATGTAGCATTCAAATGGTGAAGGAATTTTAAAAATTGGTTCATTAGTTTTAGAGCCTATTCGTTACATACACACACACACACACACAAATCTTTCCTCTTTGTAATATTAGTATAGATATAGATATAGACGAAAGGCTAAGCATAATCAACCATACTCACCCACATGTTGATTGTTTTGTTGTTTAATGAGTGTGCAATATGTTGAATTGTGTTTGTTGGTGACATCTCATTTCCTAACATGATGCTGTTCAAGTGTTATATATATATGTGGTATATGCGCAACTGATTTTATATAAATATTTCAGAGATGCCGAATTAATGAGAGAGAAACAAAAAAAGAAGGATGAACAATCAACATCAAACAACCAACAGCAAGCAGTAGATTAATTAAATATTAACTGATGATCTTACCATTGATACATGAAAAAATATTTATTAATGTGTTTGCAGGGTTTTCAAATTCAAGTAATATATAAGCAATCTTATAGAAGCCTCAGAATTAATCTCAATATGTGTAATATTAACTTACTATTACCGTAATAAAGGCTATTGTATTACAACAGTATATTTCATTGTTGAAGTGTGTTAGTGTAGTATGCGTTTAGTGAGCACTACCTAATAAGTATGAAATCAATTGTCACATTTAACCAAATGTACATGATAAATAAGAAATAGCATTTAAAAGTCTTGATTTGACTGAATAGATTTTATATGTATTGCAAAATCGCCCAACTGCGTAATTTTATACAATAAAATAAAAGAAAATAATACCTTGTTTTATTCGGAGTGTTCAATTTTCTATCAGCATTCTTACAAGCTACCATATTGCATTTCAAATATTTCCTCATACAACATTGGTTGAGGTGGGTATACATGAATGGACATCATTTAGATTTCCTTTCATGGCTTGGTTTCCAAATTCACATAAAAAATATTTAGAGATTCCCCAAGAGAGTTATTGCATATTTTATAATCAGCCCAAAACCGATTACAGAATATTTTCATGTTCATCTGTATCAAACAGGTCTACTTATTTATCATGTGTGCATATTATATATCTATTGTCGAGTGTAATTGGTGCACATTATATGGTTCATTTTCCATCTCCGCTACCTTGTAATTTTTTCGTTCGGTTTTAAATATACTTAACAGATTAATTGTCACCTACTAGTAAAGGCAAAAGCATCGATAGATATTTGAAAAATTCAGTCCATTGAGAGTTCAAAGTACAGTACTAGCTTCAAAATTTTATTTTTCTATTTCTATCATCGGTGTAGTCAAAACATTATGAATTTTTGTTTGTCCATTTTAATAAGCAAAGGAAAAAAAAACGGATGATGATTTTTTGTGATTAAAATTAGTTAACATTATATTATTTCACAACGGCTTTTTTGTCATTCCCCAACTTCTAAAACTACAACCGCTTTTGGATGAACTCTATGATTCAAGCACACAAGGAGATTATTCTCTACCAGGAAAAGCTATTCTACCCATTATAATTATCAATTTCACCTTGAATTTTTCGTCATTCGGCAGCTTTAAACAAATTGATTAATAAATATTAATAGCCTTTTAGAGTAACACAGATTATTTAGAATTAAACTTTCAATACTTCTGTTATACACAGGGTGGGTATCTCATATATTGTAACCAATGTACAGATTTTACCCTCGTCACAATTTTATTATATGCATAGAACTAAAGATTTCGTCATTTATAAATTAATATAAAAATACAAGAAAGAGGCTCACTGGGTGTTAGTGAATGACAAATGTTTAATGATGATTCATTATAATTATGAGTATTCAAGCTACATTCAAATAATTGAAAAAATCACAAGTTCTGTTGCTTTAGTGTTTGTCACTTACATTGCAGTACTATTAATAAACGATACATAAGTACACCTTAATAAATATAGCTAGAAAACATTCACTTATTAGAAATACATGAACTAAAAATATTTACTATTATTGTGTGATAATATTTAACATAAATTTAAAAAAAAAAAAACCGTAACATCACGCCTGTATTCCTTGAAGGGGTAGGCAGAGGAGTGTAGAACATCCCCACATTTCACCAGTTACGTTTAAGTCCCATAATGGAATAGGTGGT
>DWEM01000178.1:0-22898 GCA_018245935.1 Agara belti belti
TCACTACTAGAAATTCTAAATTAGAAAAATCCAATAGTACCCGACCCGGGATTTGAACCCAGGGCCTCCCGATCGGCTGTCGCGCTAGCAACCGCTCGACCAACGAGGCAAACGTTTTTCAATTTATAATTTCCTAAAAAATATTGAAATTACTAAAACCTTTTTTCTAAAAATATCGAGACAAAGTTGTATCCGCCTTCCTACGAGTACGAATTAAACTATATGTAGAAAGTTTACTAATGCATGTAACATTTTTTCCTAACAAGTATACACATAGCGTTACGATATAAATTCTTTTATATTCCCGCCAAGTCCTGATTCCCGATAACAGCAATAAACAGAAAGTTGGAAACTCGGGTAAGTGCGAGCGTATAGTGTTCTACGGAAACGTTCCTTCAAGTATTTGTGGGTATATATGGAGTTGATACTACAACGTACCATGTATTAGTATTAATATATTCTATGTAAGTCTATGTTTGTTAAGTATTAACTAAAATTACATATATTAGACACCAAACGCAATTACGATACACCTAAAAAAATGTATTTCTGCTAAGGAAATAAATCGCTTAAAAACAACTTAATATTTTTTCAGGTAGTTTATGGAGTCAGACTTTTCTGGAGGCGTTCTTTTTTACACATTTACACAATTAAAAAGCTGTGATTCGTATTTAATGTTAATAAAACGACAAAAATGTATTTTTATAAATATTTATTCAAAATGAATCTCTAACTATTTGAAACTAAATAAGAATAATACAACTCTACATCATATCCCAATTCGTGATCTTGTGTTAAAATCTGACGGAATCTTAAGTCCTTTTTCGGAGAAAGACGGACGAGTTCAATAAATTGGAGGGTGACTCTTTTGGGGTGGCCATGTAGCGCTAAATTGCTCTATACTCCACCGTAATATAGAGTCTTCGATGGTACTTATGGATCTAATCACGGTAGAGAAGGGAAATAGTTTGGTTTGAGGTAGCGTCCAAATTGTGGATGTAATCAAGCGCTCGTGAGGATAGATACGTTGTTTTTTGTTTATATTGTATTTATTGGTGTTATAATAATATTTTCTAAAAATACAAATATTAATGCATTTAGATATCATATTGTAATTTATTATGTATATATACATAGCATATGTTGATATTGATATTAGTTAGAAGAAGAATATAATATAGGACCTTTTGTACCATCAAATTGTAAGCAGTGTTGTAATAAAAAAATATCAAGACATTCCACTTTATTTTATTCAGTTACAAACACTATTAAAATTGAAATAAAATTTATAGTTTTTTTCAATCAAACTTTAAGTTCAATTATAAACTTTTTAGTTTATGCATGACATAAAATAAATAATGGCATTTTATATTTTAAACTAATATCTTAATTTTATTTGTGATATATTTGTTGGAAACGTGACGTAATCAACAGAAAAATAGTGACTTATAATATGTGTGTTCTCAATTCATGTTGTCACCTTACGTGGTACTACAAACCGCCCTCAGCGCAGTAAATCTACAATTCACACGGACGGTGACAACTTTTATTTTTGCACCCACACTCGAAGGGGATAGCAATTTGTTATCTGGAATCGGTCTTCCCAACGGTTTATGGGAGTCGAGTGCGCTTGTCGTTTTTAGAGGAATTTCTTTTTAAAAGTTGACTTTTTAGTGTTCGATTTATTGTTGGTGTTAAAGAATTTTGTACTCGGTATCCTTCAACTTCACCTTCAGATGAGTTAGAAATACAAGTTGTATATGAATTTTTATTGTTTGTATTAAGTATTAATTCGACTGGCTTCTTAGTCCAGTGGTTAGACCCTGACTGCTAAGCCGGAAATCGTGGGTTGGATGTCCAGGATAAACGTTTGTGTAATGATCTCACTTGTTCGTTCTGTGTTTGGGTGTAATCAAAATATCTATATAAGCATTATATACTATTCAGATCCAGCTGTCCGGTCACCGTAAAACAGGCATTGAATTGCCTTGTTAGGAATCAGATAGCCGTGTGTGGAATTGTCTCAATTTTTATAGTTATTGTAAGAGTTCTTTTCGATGTCTAGTTGATAGAATTTTAGTTGGCAATAATAAGTAAGTCGGGACAACCTCATTTGTGCGTATATATCAGACAGAACGCAATAATGTTTCCACCTCCTAATCCTCCCAGTGGATGATGACTAAAATGTCCGCCATACACAAATAAAGCCGACATAATCGCCTTAAAGCGATCCATACATTCAATTAAACCTCCTTGGGCTTAGCGCCGAATTCCCTTGGTTTCCAAGCCTCTTGCTTGCGAACCGTTGGTAAGAAGGTTTTTCAATAAAATATTAACGCAGCTCTGGTTTGAGAGGGCGAGTTTCGTTACGTCCGGATGATATGATACGACCACGATGCGACTTATCGTGTAGTTCGACCGGAGAAAAGGGAAACTCACGGCTTTTCAGACATGTTTACTATAATAGCATTATTCGATATGGCTTTTTTACATGACTCTGTTAATAAAATCATGTTTTCGTTTCGTATTCTATATATTTAACAACAACAACAAATGGGTTAATTGTTTTTAACTTTTAAAAGTCATGCGTTTGCTTGCCAACTCGCCTAAAAGCCTACGATGTAACACGTTTTTGTAACAAATATCGTATTTATTACAGTTTTTTTTTGCTGTATCTGTATAACGATCGTGAGGTGAAAGCGGTAGTTTGGTTAAGGGGTCTGGATAGGATTAGCCGCATACTTATCCCGGCGTTCCCGGGAAGAGAGAGTGAGAGGCGAGTTTATTGTAACAATTGTGAATGTGCGGTTGGGAACAGTTGATTGTACCCGTCGCCTCACAAGGAACATTGCGCTTTATCTAGCACCGATATGGTCCAATTTCCTCTGGTAGAGACAATGATTGCAAGTGTTTTTAAGTACAATTTTTATTAAAGGTGCTTTCGTGTTTCTACTTTTCTCTTTTCATTTAGTATTGTACAATAAATCGGTCTTTAAACTTTAAATGCCGTTGATTAGAACCTTTAAAATTATGTGCCAGCCGAACAAATCTTCCACAAAACAATTGCGTTTTATATTTTAAAAATTGATTGCACAACGAGTCTAACATTCAATGGTGTTTTATTATTCCACGGGATTGAGAATATGTGTATGAATTAATAAATGCTCCAGTTGGTCCAGTCATACCAATGGACGAATGAATGACCATTAATTAAAAAAAAACGTAATTTTCCTTTTTTTATTTTTACTTTCCATTCGAATAATCACTTACTTTTATAGTCCTGTTATAATATGTTCATCAATAGAGTTTGCTTGAATTGAACGATTGCAGTCTTTCTTCCATTGTCAGTCCAAGCTATTTATTGATCATTGCTTTCTCTTCCATTTAAATATCTAATCTAAAATACATCGATAAATAAAATGTTCACTGCATTGGTATTTCAAGCGATATATTATGCTGACAACCCTAAGTAATACCTACAATAGTAATCTTATGCACAATCTTTCTAGCATATAGGGGTTATTTAAGCTGTGTATTAAATTTCTTCCGGCTTGCTGTTCAGCAACAAAAACAACAATCCATCGATATTCGAAACTTGATAATTATTTTTCCACACCATCCCGTTACAAAAAAAAAGTATTATTCATTTTTTGGTACAAAGTGTTATGTTCGAACTATTTAGGCTGTACAATAGCCTAATTTGCTATACAAAGTGAGCACTTATCACGTTATATGCGAGAAAATATTGCTAGCACCGAACTATCAGCGGAGTTTTCTCTCCCATTGTTAACGTGTTCTAACACGGGGCCATTAGTTCTAATGAATAAGTTCTTTTCTACTCATTATTTCTCTTTTCTCATTTGTATTGAATATAACTTTTATAGGGAATACTTGATAATATTGCTCACATTTATTTTATCTATTTATATAATTTATTATACTATTTAGGTATTTACTTATTGTCTTTCTTGACTGTATATCTATATATATATATATAAATAAACAGTATATAATATCCGTCGGTCGGGTGGTTGGAGACTCCTGCAGCTAAGCCGGCGGTCGTGGATTCGATTCCTACCCAAGACGAACATTTGTGTGATGAGTGCATTTGTTTGGTCTGTGTCTGAGTATAATGAAAATATATAGATATCTAGTAAGTATGTATGTATTATGCATATTTATCACCTGTTCGATTATCATAACACAGACATTTAATTGCCTAATTTGGAATCAGAGAGCCGTATGTAGAGTTATTGCAATAACTAATATTATTATCATTATAAACACAGCACCTAAAATTTAGTATCTTTGTTCGGCTTCATTTTCCTCACACAATTTAACCAATTTGTAATTTCTAACGTTATCTGCTTAAAAGTTAATAAGTACCTGATTCATTTCATTTGTGTAATAAATTTAATTTCTGAATTTCGACGCATTCCTAACCGTGCTTTCGGGGTACAAATGTGATATATTTTCGTCCATTTTAATTCCATGTGACCAAAGTACCCTTTTGTTGGTATTCACGGCGTGCAGCGGATGATTTAAGCGTATTTGGCGCTGTGATAAATTTTATGAGTGTTTCAAGGAAAATGTTAGTTTCCATCGACCGATGGTTTTATAACGGCAACGGCAATGATTTCTGTTTTAAAAGATGCTTTTAAGAATATACTTCACTAACCAAACTCAAAGGAATCAAACCGATAACCAATCAACTTATAAGGTTTTATAATTTCGAAATGAAATTCATTTATTACGTTTCCGGCCACACGAGTCTGGACGTGAACAATAGAGTCTTCTACAACAAAGCCTCCTTGATTAGATCAGTCGTAGCGAGACAATTTCGTAATATTTGTTTACCAATTATATCATGTAGTTATATGTTACAATATGTTACATACTTCATATATATGGAAGTATGGGTAATGTGGCTTTTAATTATACTTGTAAAGTAATTGGTGATGTTTTCAATGTAATATAACAGTCTTAAAATTATCAAAATACAAGGTTGCAGTAATAGGTGTCATACCTATAAATTTATCTTAGAGTTTAATCAAGACGACAACGGAAGCAACTAAATACGAGTAGCACCACAAAGCTGGTAAAATATAGATGTTTAGATCCGTATTGACCGCTTCACAGGCGCCCCGATACAAGCCCATTCACCCCTTCTAATGCAATAAAAGAACCCTCAATGAGTATGCGTTCGTGTGTGTTGGTATGTACTCGTTTAGCTATGTAATAATAATAATAACTGGACACAATAAAACACCAAAGAGTCTCACCAAACTCATACCTTTAAATACGAATACATTAATTCGGTACAAAATTATTACGCAAACCAATGGTCATTATTCATAACACTTATTGAGGTATTTATATTTACCTCTCATAGAGAAAGGGTTGTAAGCTATAGTCTGCCACCCTGGCCAAGTGCAGATTAGCAAACTTCGCATGCCACGGAATACTAGGTATTTTATAACATAGTCTAAGGTGTGTAGATTTCCACGCGATGTTGTCCGTCACCGGTGTAGCAAATATTTAATTTTTTAAGTTACTCACGTAACTATGCACAGACAGAGGTGCGTGCTAAGATTCGAACTCAGACCTCCGGAATTTGAGACTGATATTCAGACTACTAAGCTGTCGCTGCTCACATATGTAATCTTAGGTATCCATTCATAACAGTGTGGATAATACGTAGTGAGAATCACAAGCTTAATCCTGATCAGGCATTACTGGCGTTTCGGATTAGTTAGAGGGTATTTACGACCCACCATCCGTCTCGGTAACGGCCGCAGCTAAATTAGATAATCGACGAATTTAGTCTACGCATTGGCATGTACGATATACTGAGTATCTACAAGATATCTACGAGTATACGCGTAGCAGAGAAAGTAAAGCTTACAGCATTTATATACGTACTCAAAAATAGAAAACCACATTGAAATATTACTTTCAGAGAGTTTATAACGGACAAATGAAAACATACACGCCTTACAGATATATTTAGATTTTTTTATATATAATACACAATTCCTCCGTCTTTACAATTTATATGGACAGTGTATAGTTAAATTTTAAATAAATTATAGGTTAGGTAAAGAAAGCAGGCCCCAGAGGCAAAACTTAAGCGTGTCTCTTCAGAATTGTAACCGACAAATCCTTTAGGACCTTGTAATGAGCTTTCAAACACAGAACATCATTATCACCACAGACAATAAAGCTAAAGGGACGAGGGATGAAAAGGGTTATCTCTAAACAAAATGATTCCGAATAAAAACCAAACGTCTTTGAAACACACCCTCCGAATAAAAACGTAGTAATCCCATTATTTATGTGGCTCAAAAGTCTGAATGATGTGGTCTTCAGTATGTATGTTTTTAACGTTTTTATATTCTTATTTTCTTAACTTGTAAAATTACCACCCTAACTCATAACTTGAAGAATTCCTATCTTGTAACAGTGTTGTAGAATTCCCATTTCATAAAATTATGTAACTTCTACAATTTCTAACTTGTAACATCACAAATATGACAATGCAGCTCAAACTTTTATTTCAAAAACCAACAAACCTGTTAAACTAACGACGAGCATGTAAATCTACAAAACTAACTTCTAACGCTACGTTGGACTCAAAAACAAAACAAAACGGGAAACAAATTTGTAAACGATACAAACACACTAATATCGGCTCAAATCGGAAATACCTTTCGCATTCAATGCTCGCGAGTTTATCTGTAAAAACGTCAACGCTATGCCCTTGTGAATAGCACTGTGATTTTTCAGCCCCGGTACGAACAGAAATGTTGTGCATATTTCAAACAAGGCATATTACGTGCCTGCATCTCGTTAAATATCCATATTTGAATTATTTCAATCGCAACAGCGAACAAAGATTCAGTATCTTTATGTTCTGAATGGAGATAATTCAAATTAGTATGCTAATTTGTAGTGTAAAACGAAAAGTGGAGAAAACAGAGGGAGTAATGAAAGAAATTCACACAAGCGACGTTGTTAATTTTAAGTAGTTTCTTATCCCGTTCTCAATGACCTTGTCTTGGTATCGGCTGATGATGATGATGAACCAACCTGCAATATTACCTTACACACTAGTGTATATACATACAGAAGCTTAGAGGCGTCGACGGTTTATCGATAACAACTGAATAGTCAACCTTTCCTAGTAGGTACGTCAAAAGTTCCTTACCTTCATATATATGAGTAGGTAACATCGCAATGTAAACAGTAACTGCACTTATTTTTCAAAATCGATGTGCGACGTTTAAAACGGTGTATATTTTTACAGCTACAACTCGTTAAATAAACAAAGTCGAAATTGCTGAAAAACAAATCTGTGAACGAGAAAGAGTGTGTATTTTGGTGCTTTTATTTTGAGTTTTAATTGTGAGCGATGAACACGATGCACTCATAGCTTGAATAGTGAACATATTTATTATTTAAAGCATTTATCTATTCAAAGGTATTGCTCAAAGTTTCTTGGAAAAACACAACGCATGGACGATTGGATGAGCAGATATAATATTAATTTTGTCTTTAAAGCCATCGGTGGCCTATCTCAAAAAATAGTTATAAAAAAAGACCATTATATCTATGACCTGCTGTGCATAGATAAAATTTATTTAAAATCAATTTAATACTATAAAACATTACATATTCCACTTTCTACCGGCGTTCCAGGGTTCACTCAAACAGCAATTCGAATTCATTCCTCATTTGAAGTGAAAACATTATTTAAATTAAATGTATGTCTATCCATTCAATGGTAATCGTTCACAGTCACCCAAGTATTTCGTTCGTTGCGCGTAAAGATTATCTCATTTTTCCATTCAACGCGCGATAGCTCACACATTATCTAACCAGATTGAAAAATTAATGAGCTGTGTGTACGTTCACAGGGGAATGAGTATCTTTGAGCTTCAGATACGGCGAGGTCGTGTTACGTCGCAATAAAGTTCAAATTGGCACGTTACGAGCGTGCACTCGCTTCACCCTTCCGCTCGGGCGTAAAGTAACAAATTTATAACGTTCGATCGTACAGTGAGTAACGCAAGTTGAAATAAACGCACAATATTTTATTTATGTTCGCAACACTGTCTTCAAATGTGACCGTTACCAACTAAAGATTAATTGCATACTTAAAACTTATAAGAGACATTGCTTCCAAAAACGTAGGTATACGAATTTTATTGTAGTACTTAAAATTGTCACTACATTTAAGTTCATATTTTAAAACAAGCTGGTACAAAATAATAAGCTACTTTTAGTTAACTTATACAACTACTTACTGAGAAGCTACAGCAACTAACTCTTGAAGCGGTGGAACTTAATCTTGAACATAAACAAAGTAACATCTTATACTGAGCTTAAAAATGTTTCTAATATGAGGTTTCTGTATAAGTCAGTACACTTAATATACTTTATTATAGTAGAGTGGATATATTAAAAATCGTGACACATTTTTCTTCAGATATATGGCGTTTTTATTTATTTTAGGATTATCAAAAGGTAGTGAATTGATATTAATGTGTCTATAAAGGTTTCATAAATACTTGGTATTTCTAATAGAATTTATATTTGTGTCCGATTAAAATAATATGATCATTACAATTTGAAAATGAACATTGTGTTAAACTTCACACAGCCTATTGGCTATCTGAAGAAGAATTATTGAAGCCTATCTCAAAACGTAGTAAACACGTTGTCGATGATAGCAAACAGCGATGCTACGCTCGTAGAAGTAAACTAGAAATAGATTGCTACGAAGCGTAGCCGATATGCGTGTAGTACACGATCGGAATAGATAACCGGATAGTGTAAATTCTTAATATCCACTTGCGTAGCTGTTCTGGGAAATGCATGCTACGACATGTGCTACGTAGTAAATATTGACGACGAATATACGGTGATTTAAACATAATTTATACCTCACAGTGAAAACACTACTTACTACAATAACAATAACAATCTCTTGGGACACCCTCACACACGGTCATCTGATCCCAAACCAGGCAAAACCTGTGCCATGGTAACCGGATAGCTGATAAAGTACATTTATAGATGCTTATAGTACGTACATATTTTTATTATGTCCAGGCAAAAAATAAACATAATTATGTGCTCATCATACAGACGTTTGACTTGGGTGGGAATCGAACCTACGACTACCGATTTTACAGTCAGAGTCAGTCATATAATTAGTAGATCAAGTCGTATATTTTATTCTCGTGTGAATTTAAAAATTAAAAAGACAACGGCATATTATACTTTTTATATTTGGCAGGAAAACAGAACCACTCGACTAATGTCTGGGCCACTGCAATTTCGAATTTTATTACCCTCCTAAACGGACCATTGCAAAAGTTTATGTGTTTTTACAATTTACACCTACATAAAAGCATTGAGGTAGTTTATTGTTATTGAAAATATATTACAATTCACTTCCGTATACATTTAATTAATGATATTACTTTTGTTATATGAATGTTTATTCAATCAAAAAAATACTGAGAAAATCAATTGTATGTTAAAAATAAAAAAATGGTTAAAACTGATTTAAATGCGAAAAAACTTACTAGTTGCCGAGGAAGACAAAGGCTTTCCTACCTCGACCTAATAGGTCAGACACTGGCTGACGGGGACTCATGTGTCTTCGAAACCGGCACGTAGGACAAAACTTAGTGCCCTGCCTTTTAGGCCAGTTAGGTACCCAAAAAGATGATAGTGATAATAATGAATTTATATAAATAAAGGTTCATTCGAAATTTAAAGTAAGCGTTTGGAATAAATTTTGCCTACTCGTATATGCGATAGATTTACGAAGTGATCGTGAACGAGGCGACGAAGTGTTCGGCCATCGTGGCAGCGCGTTTTATTACCGCCCGCGCTACGTTGTTTGTCTGTTGCTACGCCTGATTTGCTACACGGACCAAGTGTAGAGAATCCTCCATTTTATCTATGAATCAACAAAATTCTTGTAACTATTATTGCAACTTTGCATGTGGTTTATTTTTGTGTAAGTTATATGTATGTGTGGATTGCGTATTGTAATATAAATACCTATTAGTTAATCATTGCAAATATAAGATGTGTCCGTCCATGTTGTGACAACATAACCAAATGCAGTTCTTAGTTCTTATCTCTAATTTAAGTCAAGGATTTTTGCTCTCACCTATTAATTCTACAGTATTTAACATCCACTATTGATATGTACTACAATATGTAAATTAATTTTGTGGTAATTCAATAATGAAGGTTTGCACAACCTCTGTAGGTTTAAATATATTCGTTGTTTTCATTCGCTTATAACTTAAACCTTAGAATAGGCTTCGAAATGCATCCTGAATAAACTGGTGCATACAATGCACAATTTCTGTTAGTAGATATTTATAGCGATTTAAAGTACATTCAATGTGTCTGTATGTATTAGTCGGCTCTACTTGTTACTACTGGTACAAAACATTTCGTATTGGTATTGTATTTTTTGTTTATTACAATTAATTCTATGTATTAGCATAGAATGTTTTTAAAGAAAATACTTTTAAACTATTGTATTACAACAATAAACATATTGTATTTGTTTTCGACTCTACTGAGAACATAAAAAACATTCGAATCGCATTAAACAAATATTTATTTTGTTGTTTCAGTGGAAGTCGCGGTGGGGAGCCGTCACCAAGTTGTCGCCCGCTGCAGGTGAGTTGTTCATTATTTCAGCTGCAAACTGAAAACTGTTTGGTGTTCAGATCAACTTAACGTCCAACTTGACTTAAATTTACCGCTTTGATTATTTCATGACCGTAAATGTAGTATTTTACAGTTTATTTCTGGATTAATATGTCGAGTATTTAATTGGTTCAATTGTTACGTCTGCAGAGATAGTATATTATAAAATTTTCCAAAAAATGTTTCGTTTTAGTATGTTTTTGGAAGCATGGTTGTTAAACAAACATAGTATTATTTGTTTTAGTTGGCAAGCATTATTAATTGAAGAGACAATTTTTTTAAGTATTTCATTTAATATTACATTAAATTTAAGGCATAAAGTAAAAAAGCTTTTAATAACCGCGGATGAATTTTGCATGTCGGGACTATTTTATTGCTAAACGTATCTATGTTTAGTTATGCCTAGTTTCAGTGAAATCACGTAAGCTCTGTATTATTATTACACTATTACACCGGGTGCCTAACAGGGTAGACAGTGAGCATAGAGCGCCAAATATCTTTATCCTTGCAGACTTAATGATAAATAATAATACTGTTGTAATTTACTCGTTAAATGAAAACATCTTTATTTGAATTATCGCGGCCTTGTTTTAAAAGGTCACAATAGGGTCGGTCAACATTAAGTCGACAACCAACAAAAAACGCGTGTCCGATAACAGGTCATTAATCGTCTTCACAATTAATTTTACCGCCAATAAATCGTACGATAAAGTACAAAAACTTAAATCGCAGCCCGCATTTAAGCAACATTAAGTGTTCCGTGTTGGATCGTAGATTGAGGGTAGATAGGAATATTCGTTTGGGACGAGTTGTAAGAGACTAGCGGAAATGATTTATTACTTATATAAAATCATAAGTCACTGTAGTTCGTTATCAGAATACAGCTACGTATCTCTAGCATGTCGTAATAGGGGACAAAACGGAGACTTCCGGGTTGCAGGCGCTAAGAGTGGGAGCTTTGACCGTCCAGCCAGTTACCCCTTGGTAGTCCGCGGTACCTTTCGAAGGTTACTCGTCAGAAAAGAGTATAAACAAAAACATCATTTTTGTACGAAAATACCCATAAAGAATATTTCTGAATTGAAAGAAAATTTTTTCAACAACTTTTATACAAGCTCCAAAACGAATATATACACAATAAAACTTTCATTGCTTCGTCTAGCTATTTCCGCCTCATCTCATATCATAAGCCACGCAAGAGTAATATAGTTCTTTCTGCCTCCCCTAGCAGCGCTTCGATCCTGGTTTTTCGTGAAATATTTTCCTTTCGGTGGAAATTTTGTCGGACATTAAAAGGGTGTGATAACCTTTTGTGTTAATCTTGTATTACATTTGTAATTCTTTACTGAGTGTTAAGTACTTCTTAATAGGTGAATGTAATGTAGAGAATTTGTAATAATTATAATCGTAAATTTTCCGGAGGGTTCGTTGTGATAAATGTCTAAAATTTGTTTCTAATAATGAATTTTATTCAATTTACACCATGGGCAAAGTGATGATAGACTAACGCACCTAATCCTGCACACCTTACAAGTGTTAGAAAGTATATTATAATATTTTTGGAGATGTGTGAAGTCTGCCAATCCGCACTATCCCGTCCAGTCCGAACCCACTACCTCGGGCTCAACAGTCAGGGTCTCTAACCACTAGACCGAGACGCAGCCATTAATGCACTTCATCATATGCGTTCTCAATGTTAGTCCACTGCTGGACATAAAAATTTAATCCCCTCATCTATTTCACATCAGGACTCCTGACATTTTAATATTGTTAGGAAGATGCATAAAATATTCCCCTTTATGCGGACAGACATTAAACGGATTTCGTTGTCATAAAATTCGTAATTTGAATTCTTTAAGAGCGCGAGGGGCGCCCTCTTACGTCGCTCATATAAGACGTTAACTACCTAGGGACGCGGTACAAAATGGCCGCAAACAGATTTTACAAAGAGTATTTTGTAATAAAATGACGTTGTAGAGAAAGGTTTACTCCACATTTGCGACATTATATCAATGGACGATATCACTGGCAGTGCAAAATGTCATTGCGATTTTGATTGTTCTGCTGCTATCGAAGTTAATAGACGTAAAAAGTATAAAAGATTCTTTATCCACACACTGTTATGGTGACCGGACAGCTGATAAACATACACATTTACGTGCGATATATGTAATACTTATATAGATATTTTTTAAGTACCATGTGATTTGCTCACGATTTAAATAAGAACCAGACTTTGTAAAACGTATCTATTTTTAGTTGTTTACCAATAACGTTACAAAACTAGGAGGGACACTGCTTGATGCACTCGGAGTGTACTCTGCAATGGATTCAAGTAATGACTTGCATACTGTTAGTGCTAAGTAACCTAACATGAACGTTCCCAAGCCTTTTATATGATATATATTATGTTTTGTCTTGGCAAATTTGTTTTCGGAAAAAACTCAGGTAGCTACTTTGTTTTTGTCAGAATGCACGTATCTCTCTGTTTTATATGGTCCGCTGCTCAGACATAACTGCTCTTCAATTAAATTCCCTTAAATAATATTTTTTTGCATTTCGTCTTCAGTATTTCTTTCTTCGTTATATTCATCGGAATCTTGCAAAATCTCAAAAGGGTATTAAAAACCGTTATTTAAATAAAATTTTGGGTTAGATGCATTTTTTAGTGTTGACTCTAACTTGTTATACTTTTAACATAATATATAATGTACAAATTGGTGATAAATCAAGATAATAAAAAGCACAACTCATTCTGGATCGCAGACATACATTACAAACAATGTACATTGAAATATTTTACGTTTCATTATTAATATCATTAGCGCGTAGTCAGAATAACACCGTGAGTAATTACGTATTAACGATAAGAGACACCGTTGGGTATAAAGCAGGATTCAATGACTGTTTGTAAATGTAATGATGATTAACGAAACGGTTAATGATACAGTCTCGGACGGCTCGTTATCCGGTTATTGCTTACATGTGTCTATATTTAATTTTAAATCTCAATTTAAGTATCTGAATATATTTGTAGTTCTGAATCTGAGGCTCATATTATAAGACTGTCATGTGTAAAAAGCGACTTAAACACTTAATTATTCGGCTGGATTAAAGTAGGTACGCCTAAATCTACGTTTTCCGACTCCGTCATTTACTTTCACCAATAAAAAATAACCAAATTGAAGTCAGTTCTGCAGATTTAGAATTTAGTTGCAATCAAGGTCTAAACTGCTGAAATTACAATACAACTACATACAACCTCGCCCACAAGCATTACCGCTTTATAATATTGGTATAGAAATACGTACTTCATTTACATAGTATTTATTAATGTTATATGACACGGGAATGCGCACTCTGTTTACATTAGAGATTGGTCTTTGGAGACTTATCATAAAATATATCACGACGCTCCTTGTATAGCGCTGTAATATATGTATGCCTGATTTTATTGAGCATATTTTCTTACATATTCCATTAAAATTAAAGCAAGAATTTATATTCACGCGCGCTAGGTGAATGAACTTTCGTAGAAGACATTGCAGTGTTCAGTTTTGAGAGGCTTAGTAAGCAAAAACAACGAAGCAAAAAACCTTCGAATAATTTGAACGTTGGTGAATTTGTATCTGCTGCAGGATTAGTTCAGCAGCACTGATAGCCAAGTGGTTTGAATATCAGACTCTCACTTAGGGTGTCTGGGTACAAATCGTGGCACTTCTCACTTTTCTAGGAAGTAGCAAGAAAGCCGGAAGCCGTAAGCCTCCTTCTTATGAGAAGAGCCCCGTATCATGTAGTGGAACAATAAAAGTGTTGAGAAATCATTATGCTTCAGAATAGATGCAATGACTACCTGACATTTGATATTCTCGATGACTATCTCCATCATCAGAAACCTTCTCTCGTAATGAGAAGGTGAACTGTTTATACAACTTAAAGATATCACGCTCTTATTAAAAATTTACATTTCTACCGCTAGGGGTAAAAAAACATCCTGTATTTATGATACATCATGATTATGGTATGCAAATGGATTATTCCAAATCATTTTTATGCCCGAAACGGGAGTTATCAAAGGCGGCCTCCTCAAGGGCGAAGAAAAAAAATTGGGTCCTTCCCAGTACAAATTGCTTCCCCTCAATAAGTTGATTCCCCTGACAATGCGAATTATTTTCATGCCTATCTTGTTTTTCCAATTCTGGCGTAATTTGCTTACGAACGCCGGCGAATTTACCCCGAAGTCTCGGACAGTTTATTTTTTTTCACGCAAAACCTAAAAATTTCTTTCCAGGTTGCATTATTCACGCGGGACTGTGTTTGAATGTGTATACATATTATTGTTTGAATTTTGTAGTAAGTTTGCTTCCATTGAAGTCCTCAAATTTTACCTAGTAATTAAGAAATAAAATAATCACAACACAAAGTAAGCTTCGTTGAGTTCAGAAAGGACGCCCGTGCCCAGAAAATTATGAGAACTAATTTGTCGGAGAGATTATCCTCGACTTTAATAAATATTTTTATACTCGTATACTCATTATGCACTTAGGATATATAACCGATGTAGTAGTTTCCGTGCTGCAGTCGAGTGAAAATTGAGGTAATAAAATGCAGGCGTTTAAATTTGCATGAACTAAACACATACCCGGGGGATAGTTTGCGAGGGTGGGCGAGGGTGGTGCAAAATAAAACAGCTGTCGTAGTCTTAGCAATTTATTGGAAGGGGATGCTGCGTCTATAGATGTTTGTTAAAATGTCTTTCGTAAGTACAGTTTGTGAGGCCAGACGCAAGCATTAGGTATTTACGTTTTTATTGCTTGCTAATACTACTTTTATTATGCATTTTAGTGTTAGCCATAGTATTACCGGTAGTTCGAATATAAGTTAAGGATTAACTTTTAAACCGATAGATATAATAATTTTAGTCCAGTAACGGAATAAAAATCTGTTCGATACTTTCCTATAATCATAACATAAACATAACTGGGACAATTTCTTGCTTGGCTATTTGATTCCAAATTAAGCGATCGAATGCCTGTGTTATGGTAGCCGAACAGCTGATAGAATGATACATAATATGTTCATACTGAATAATACTTTTATAGATGTTTACACCCAGAAACAGAACAAACGTATTTGTTCATCACATTATTATTTGTCCAGGGTGAGAATCGAACCCGCGACTTTCGTTTTGCTGTCAGGGCCTCTAACCACTGGATCGCGAAGCCAGTCAAGAGACCTATGACTTAGCACAATCAGTCTTAATTTCTTAGATCGATTAAATGAATGGAATCGTTCATAGTAAATGTGCTTATAACTTACGACAACGGTGTATATTAAAAACCGTTCGACGAATGTGGGCCAACGACTGGTTGAATAAAAATTTCATCTCCTACAACGTACAAACCAGGAAACGTCTTATTCAAATATTTTCCGCTTCCATTAGCGAATGACCAGTTTTTTCGCCGACGAGAAGATTAAAAAGTCAACAGCTAATTTCTTAGCAAACAATACGGGAGCGCCTCGGCGGCGTTTCATCCGGTAAAATCTTTGAAGAGCCGGTTCGGGCCGGATAAAACTGGTTTTAAACTAGCGTCAACCGGTCGGTACCAGTGCAAAGTTATAGCGCAATATTGTGTGCTTCCAAGATACAGTACGGGCGCGAAACAGTACATCTAGATTTGTGTGGGTTGTATATAAATTTGCTGCGGCCCACACTTCTAGTTTGTCTCCACATTATGTTAGTTTTGCTCCAGTTCTTTTTACAACCGCCATATCTTTGCCGGGGCATATGAAAACGCGCTAAGGAAATAAGGATAAACGCTCATCGGGCGAGTCGCGTCCTTTGCGATACATACCATTTTGCAAGTTAACTGGAATTAATTTTCATGTTTAGACAATTGTATAATGATTTTAATGTAAGTAGAAAATGCGAAAGAAGTTTATCAGGATCATAGCCGGTTTAAGGTCTTAGTCTCCGCTTAGCCCTATCGGAAATAGGCGTATTTTTATATAACTAAAACTATTTCCACGTTAATAATGAATAAAGATGTAAACAGAAACCACTTCATATTAAAGATTAGTCTGGGCTATATGACAAGTATAGTGATCAAACAATAACTCCGCTTCAGAAGTTTTAATATCAAGGACTTAGTCGATTTAATATAAAAGTTCTTAAGCATAATGTGCGCTGAAGTTATTTGAAAATATTGTCTGGTGTTGGTAATTGATAAGACTAGAGTTGATAGGCGTCGTAATGACAAATGTAATGGTTTAATGCAATAATAATAATTAAAAAGTAATCCACCTAGCGTTTTGGTGACATGAAACAATAAATGTAATATAATGAAACAATGGAGCCTTACAGTCGAATTGGCGTTGACAGTGTTATGGTAACCGGACAGTTGATAAAACATACATACTATACAGATACTTATAGCATGTATGTAAATTAGATTTGTATCTCTTTATTGTACCAGTAATTCGCAAACGGAGACGTTAAGTCATTTGAAGCTATCCTATTCTAAGGCACTTCCTTAAACAGGATTTGACGTAAGGCTTCATATTAGTGTTAGTACTTGAACGTAAGACAGCCTTACACGCTTGTGCTAATGAACTATCACGTATCCACTCGAACCGTGAAGGTATTATTGTATACGGATTGTATTCAGAGACGCTGAAGATGTTTATTTATCCAATTAAGGTTCAACAACGCTTAATACATAAATTATACTGAACATACACGGTACTGTTGTCTGTGGATATATACCTGCAATTACATATTTTTTCAACCCTTTAATGATTCCAATACTGGACAAAGATTTTCCCTTATAGTGAGTAAGTTTTCAGATTACGAGTATAGTCTACCACGCTGACCAAGTGCGGATTGCCGGACTTCACTCACCTTAGAAAGGATTATATGCTTTGTATCATAGATTAAGGGAGGTTTCCTCACGATGTTTTCCTTCACCGGTAATAGTGAGAGATGTAATTTTTAATTTATACGACGCGCTTAACTTCATACAGTCAGAGGTGCGTACCAGGTTTCGAAACCAGGTCCCGGAACGAGAGACTAAAATCCAAAACCACTAGCGTATCGGAAGAACTCGTTACGTTGGAAGGTTTTGTAAAGAACTTGGCCTTCTTGGGCGTTCATGTTTTTGGTGGCTGTAAATTACCGGTGTAGCCTCCGACGGATCAAATGTTTAGGTAACAGAAGACATCTTACTGATACACACAGATCCGTCAGCGCAATATTTTATCCGTGCTCCCGCGCGCCGAATGAAATATTCACGGGAAGGAACCCGCTCTCATTAATATCTAAGCTACGAGAACATGGGATCCAATGCACTCATTGTGTGTTATTGTTTTAGCCCTCGGCGTGCAACTATATTGAAGCCATTATGAATGTGACTACACATCGTCAAATATTCATATGAAACGATTGCGGCTCTCTGCATTGTAAGAACCTTACGTGAGAAAGCAATAATCAGGTTTTAACGTAAGATTTCGATACATAATATATATATATCGAAATTACCATTATATTGTATCCGGTCATCCTCTAAACAAATTTTTATTATCTATGTTTTGTATGGACGTAGTTTAAGCGTTTGTGAAGAATGTTAAATATACGAGTAAAAAAACAAACCTGATTACAAAAATAACTGATTCTAAAGCACATCGGTAGTAAAACTTACATGAGCCTTATATTACATGCAATATTTATTATGCTGTTTTAATTTCTAGACGGTCAACATATTTTCTTCCCGTTTATTTATACTCACCAATGAAAAATAAATATTGAAGGGAAGGAAAGCGGGATCATTAATATCTGAGCACCGCAATGATGGAGGACTCAATGGGCCGATGTGTTTATTATTTCAGTTATACATACACGTAAATGTAAAAATAAAAGTAGATAAAGGAATGAAACGTAATTTGTTATTGGATCAACGTTAATAGATGCAGTCCTGTAGTCCGGTTACAAAATATTGTTATTACAAGTAACTAATGGTCTTATTAATTCTTATTTTGACCGGGCTGTTAGTTAAATAGTTATCAGATGAGCGCAAGTGTTTGTACAAAGTCTGCTTGTAAAATTATTTATGTAAATAAGAAGGTATTTGGAAATTTATATGAACGGTTTATCGATCGTCTTGTAACTATAACGAAGATCGTCGATAGAATATCTTTTAATAATACAACCTATATATAATAGTTCCTAACATAAAATCCTATTTACGGTTTCCAAGGACGGTTCCGCAGTGATCCCGGTAGATTTAAAGGCCATTAGAAACGGAACACAAAGAACCAATTAAAGGAGTAGATCTTTATTGTGTCCAAGAAAAGTAGTTACTTTTCAATCTCGCCGCTTGCTTTTAAGCCCTGTTTCTCGATGTTGCTTTGGATGCTATAAATCTTTTATATTAATATGGTACAGGAAATAGGTAACCGCCCATATTATGATAGTCACATGTGCCATTTCCAAGGAGATACAAATGTGTTGTCAGCCTTTAATTCTTCAAACCTTTTGTTGCAACTTTCGCAAAAATTCCTGATTCAATAGCGTTCAGAAAAAACGTTAGCAAGAAGTTCATTCCACAGCCTACAGGATAATAGGAATCGTATCATTATTATAACGAATTATCAGGGTTCTTAATATTGTTACAAAAACTAGTTTAACCTTTAAGCCGTATCATACATAAATTAATGTTCCTAACGGGATATGTCTTACAAGTTTTAGTCTAAACTAACTCCAAATACAATTTGTTTTGGAATTATTTGTGACCGATCACAACAAGATTCAGACTGTGTCATATTTTTTGGTAAAATGTGAGAATAACATTAACTAAAAGTTAATTATGAGTATATTGATAAGACGTGTAATAATATGTAAATGAAAATTGTTAATAAATCAAAAATAAACAGGTGCATAACGACAAAAGTGTGTCTCTTCTTGGAAATCTGTAGAAGCTTATCTTGTATTTGTTCAGTTTCCGCAATCTCGACTCACCAGCTTGCCTGCTACTCGACGCCATTGTGATGATAATGGCCACGTGAACAATTGATTGTAGTCATTGGCATCTGTATAAATTGGATCTTTAATGCGTTGTGTTATATTGTTTTTAATTTCAATAACACATTGTTTTGTTTAGCTTCTATAAAATTAAGCTACACAGGGTGCGCGCCATTAGCATAGGTGACAATTAGTGACAAACTTTCATCTAATTTCAGTGCTTTGGAGGGCATGTTAAGCAGTCGGTTTCGTTTATTATCGGTAGGTAACAATCGGTAAACCTCAACAAAGGCGTTAAAGGTGATTTAAACATTTATTTCCACCGGTCCACACTGGTGCAGCATGGTAAAGTATGCTCTAGGCTCTCCGAAATTGCAGCAGATACCAAAGGGCCATATGTGAAGATGTCCAAGGACGTTATTAATAACTATGACTTTCAATAAAAAACTAATTATTTGTTATTCTCTTTTACACTGTCTGTTTAAAAAAGTCAACATTTCCCTCGTCTGCCTATATGAAAAGTGATTTATAAGTCAGCCAGGAGCCGCCAGCTGTTGCCGCCTGCGTCCCGGGCCTCGTGTCTTTCTTTTACTTTGTCTCATATCGATGGCGCGACAAGTGACGTTTATTGTGCGCGGTGTAAGGTTCAAACTTGTGTGGATTTTAATTAACTTTCCATCGGATAAATTAAAATTGCAATCGCAAAGCTATTTTCCAACCTTTACTAGATTAAGGATAGTGTAGGTTTTGGAGCGGATTACAGTTATCTTAATATAAGACTAGCTGAAATTGAATAATAATAATTGGGTCAGTTCTACACGTGGCTGTTTGATTCCATATTTAGGGATCGACTGTCTGTGTTATGGTAACCGTATAGCTGTTAAACAAATATGATTCCTGCAATATTTAAATAAATAGTTTTATTACATTTCAGCATAGATCAAGCAGTCGTGCTGATCACACAAATGTGTGTCGTGAGCGGAAATCGAAGCCGCAACCTCCAGTCTAGCAGCCAATGTCTCTAATTAGACCAAAAGGCCAGTCGAGTCGAACTGAAGCCACATTCACAGTTGCCACTCGTAGAAGACACGTGTACCAAGAAAGCATTCGTACAAATCGTACCTTCTGCCGACTTACCAACGACCTCAACATATGCACCATTCGCTCAAGCTTACATGATTACATACATACATACATGCGAGTTCCCTGTGGAACAGATGCAAATAGTAGTGAAAGTCATAAATTCTTAACGAGCGAGGAGGGGCGCTAAGCTAATTATTTTGTACAAATATTTGGTAATTATTTGATTGAGATCACCCCCAAAAGCTTACATCGGTAAAATAGATGTATTAAAGTATCGATTGTTTGGCAAACATTTGTGACCATAATTATTCTTTTTTTGAATATGTGATTGATATCCGCTACAATTTAGTCAATTTTTTGCGGGCACAGCATCAGGTAGGTATGTGAACATTTCCTTATTTAACATATTACATAATCTACGGTAAACATTTAGAAGTTATAAATTGTTTACGAAAAATATAATCATCCTATCATTCATACTTGAAGTTTTCTGTGTTTAATGTATGTCATGGATATAATACTAACGTAATTAGAGTAATTTATAATTAATTTTAAGTATGATACTGTATGTAACACCACAATTTTGAATATAAATTGTAAACTCACAGGAATATTGTAGAGTAAATATACAACATTATCATAGATATGTATAATAGATACGATATGAATTAAACCAACACTTCCAGCACTCGTCGCGGGCTTGCATTGACAAAAGTAATTAACTCGCTGCATATTCCTGCATACTATACTTGTTCTATTTCGAAAGAAAATATTTCGTTCGAGAAAATTAACAATAAAATATAACAACAGGTACAATTTGTCACCCGATCGATTTTAAAGCGGAAGTCTGCAACGCAAAAACCTAACCCGAAAAACCGTTGACCGAATATATTTCCGCAATACGTCAAGAGCCAATTCGGGTAATAAAATCCCCGGGATCCCAATACCAGTGTGAATGGCAGTTAAAGCGACCAATTCCCGGCAAAGTTTGATAGATTTTTTTTTATATTTCAGCGCAGTTATATTAAAAAAGTTTGTCAGCATTCGGCATAAGGCAATCGGCCTACGATACGGTCCGCAGGGGTGTTTGCGCGGATAGTAAAACCTTCGGAGTCGTAACAGTGTGACATCTTCATGGTTCTTGAGGGGTGGCAGTTATTTTTTTATGTATCTATGATTGACTGAACGTAACTTTTTTACTGTATTTCTAGGTTACGCTTACTATCCTGGCTGTTTTCGTGAGAATTGATGGAAATTAAAATTAGTGGCTATGTACATTGTCGGATGTTTTTGAAGTATATCACATTTTACCAACTCGAAGAACGTTTATTTAAGTATTTCATTTATTATTTGTGCAGTAACTGTATACACAATGATCGATTATACATAATATTATGAAAATTTATACATTTCAAATGTTCAACAATACGAAATACAACAATTTTAAAATCAAATCAAATTACGTACGGCACACCCTGTTACACATACACCAGTACGTACAAAACACCTCGTTGCAAAAACATCAACATTTCCATTATTACATGCATTGTATTTAATAAAGCGAAATAAAAAAATATATATTAAATAAAACTATGTACGGAACAGCCTGTTGTGAAAACATCAACATGTACACAACGCGGGCAAATTTTATAATTCTTCTCCCCGTTGAGAGCGAAAACCGCGTAATCTGCGCCTCGCGACCCGACGCTTTGTTCGAATGAAATATTGCCAGCAACTTCCATAACGAATTTGATAATCGGGATTTTCAATCTTTGGAAGTTTAAAAAATAATTCCTATGCAGAACTTGTGGGTTTCTTGCGTGAGAAATTCACATGTTCGCATGTTGTTCGGTATGAAAGCTTGTAACTAAAAGCTCATAGTCATAATGTAGCCTAATGTTTTTTAAGAAGTTCTCGTGAAATAAGAGACGTGATATGTTGTTATTAACAATACAGGAAAGAAAGGAAAGAAAAACGGATACTGATTTTTTTTTTACAAACATTATTCGAGTAGGAAGTAAAAAAAAAATGTAACTTCAAATTTAATGATGCCTAA
>DWEM01000179.1:0-22896 GCA_018245935.1 Agara belti belti
ATTGTGGGACTTAAACGTAACTGGTGAAATGTGGGGGTGTACTACACTCCTCTGCCTACCCCTTCCGGGAATACAGGTGTGATGTTACGTTATTTAAACATGGGCTATAGGTAATATTTTTGGAATAGTAAATAAAATTAAAAAAAAATCGGTTCGTCCAAATACCTTTTCATTTAATGCATTTATATACATACTCGTACATAAAATTACTATATTTGTGTAAATCCCCTTTAAGTATAGCCTCAGTAAACTGTTTTCATAAAAGCATTCCGAGCTTACTAATAAACGTTAACTTATTATATTCGTAACAAGCAGTGTTTCAAATATGTAACAAAGTCTATTTAGGGTAAAGTTATAGTCTGGTAATAATAAACACAAAGAGGTTGTGTTGTAATAAACACATTATCGTAAACATTTACGAGTTTTATACGGTACACGAATATTTTGGTTCTAATATCATTTGTTAACGATCTGTAATCTTGTAATTCGGTCTCGCCAAATATACTTTACATATATTACTTAATTGAGTTCGACTTAAAGTGTCATCTAGAGCAATTGTTAATAATTTTTAATTGAGATTAATACTGGCTTGATAATATATGTGCCTATTGCGATGTAGAATGTAGTATGAAAATTGAGTAGAAAATATTTTGAAGTACATAATATGCTGGATATCATGAACAAACTCGTTAGTGATTTTCTTTGAAACGTTGCTGTGAATATGCAGTAAAATGTCTATTGTGCGTTAGTAGTTTAGTCAGCGAAGAGGAGAAAACTTTTTACTCTTTACCTTTACCTTTCGAGATCGTTACGGATATCTTACGCATTTTTGCTACGCCGTAGCCTCCCACGTAATCATTGTATACAAAAGGACACAAAGCTTTTTGTTTTTATTTTTCCTTAGATCGCTACGAACAACCTCTACGGCGATGCTACGCCGTAGCTCTGCAACGTGAAGAATATTGAACTAATCTATTGGCCTCTCGGTTTAAAACAATAGGTTGATTTAGAGATATAATGAGATGAATGGAGATGAGATCAGGTGGGAGGTCAAACGATGTATCATAATTTTATAAATTACCTTAAGACAACCTAGGGATAAAGCTAATGGATAGTCCATTAAATTATGGCCTTGGAACCCGCTACAGAATATGCCCGTTCTCATACGTAAATGTCGCTCAAATTGTGATATTTTCGCTTCTTACCCATAGTATTATATAATAATACACGCGGATATCTGTACACTCGTTGCCATCTGACCCCAATTAAGCTGTCCCTTTGTTATGGTAACTATAATCCTGATTATAATGCTGTTTCTTCTACCGATAAGATTAGATAAATAAACTTTGTGGCCACGTGTGCAAAAGAGCTGTGCCTAAGTGATTATACGATATTAGTAAATAGACCAGTCTATCACAACCATAACAATACCATATTTAAATTAGAACATAGCAATAGAATCACAATTCTATGTTGGTACTAATAAGTGCCGTAGTGGTGCTTTCAAAAGTGAATTCTCAATTAATATCAATTGAGGTGATTTTAAAAAGCATTTTCAATTTGGTAGGATTATAATCCCTAATAAGGAATCAAGAACACAACTTCACACAGCTGAAGCCACAAAAGTGTTCATTGAATTAAACGAATCGGGCCCCAGTGGTATCTCGTTAAAGTTCCAAGTCTGTCATTCCAAAAGTTTTGATGTAATCAGCGCTTCTGTGTGAAAGCATCCCGCCAGGCATCAAGGGCGCAGATGTCTGGCGACAGCTTTACGTAATTCGATTAAAGCCATCTGTCTGTCGCATGCAGTCTAGGGCTCTTTTAGTTATATTTTTATTATAATACGCGATAGAAGATATCGATATCCACTCTGAATCATCGATGAAACGTAAAGTAGTCATAATATACTGCCAGTTCGTCCGCTACTCTCCTAACACAAAAAAAAAATCTTAACAAAAACGTTAACAATTATTTTATTTTATTTACGGGCCACACTGTATCGGGTTTCTATAACCTTTATTTAATATTAATTGTACGATTTATATATAATTGTCTGGCGTGTGATTTTTCCTTATTGTCGAATACCTTTATTTCGGAATGCTAGTAATTTTTCATATACGACGTGAAAACACTGTTCCAGATTACATTCTCGTCACACAATACGATGGCGCGACTGACAACGTACTGTAGAAAGGCGCGACTTTAATATGGGTTTTTATCGAGGAAAATATTGGAATGCCATTTTCGCAAGCCTTTGCGCTGTTCCATGTGGCCTGTATATATCTATTGTTAATAATAATAATTATTATTATTTTTGTTTCCATGCTCATAAACGATACATTTTACAGCGGCTACTGTACTAGGCTCCATTTCTGAAAAACATTAAACCGGAAACTAGAATTGGGAAGGGTGGAATAAAACTTTCCTAAAGTTAGTATAAAGGTAGAGTATAACGAAACTTGCGTGGCAGTAATTAGAACCGTCGATCACAAGGATAGCAGGCTGAATGCTAAGCGCTATGGTACAGCTGCCCAAGTTGCACTTTTTGTTCAAGAAATATGTATGTAACATTGTAAACGAAATTAAATATACATAATAATAATAATAAAAACAAAAAGATCCGTGACTCACCTATACGTTCATTAGACATATAGATACCATGGCTAATTTTTAGAAAAATTTTGACAATTGTACATACTCGTATATTGCATATATTGCCAGGACGTATAAAATAGACTTGGCGTGTGTCGTATTTAATAAGATTCTTGTAATTAGATTTATTGGTGTTTTCATAAAAAAAATATTAAAATGTATATTATTTCAAAATGGTGTTTATCCGCCATTGCATTGGGTCATAACTCGGAAGTTTAAATTCATGTAGATATTAAAGAAGTATTCTAAACAGCTCATATTCAAGGGTCAAGTCGTCGTATAAAATTACATCGTTTTAGACGTGAGCATATTACAGATAGGAGTCCCTTTCGCTTATGCAATATTAGTATGGATTCGTGATGATCATACAACGTATCAAGTGTATGTTTCTACCGTAAAATAGATTAAGGAATGTGAGCAATTTTCTACACGTGTGAAATGCAAGTCGGGATTCTCAAATAAGGAAATACCGAAGTACGGATAGCCAATGTTCGATAGAAAAGGATATTCTTTTCTTTCGAAGAGGAAAGATTGCGATTGGGATTTCTGAAAAGAAATAAAATCATTTCTTCCTCGGAGTTAAATCTCCATAATAAATTGCATCAAATCCGGCTCAGCCGTTGGAAGCGTATCAGAGGAGTCGACAGTATTACTTATTATTATTATTATTTAGATTAGGTTTACTTAACTGTTATTTTCTCCTACAAATAATAGTTTCTTTAACATAACTCTCATAACGTTGCGCCCGACAATAACCTCTGGGTTGGCTTAAATGGATGCCTTTGTTGAAGGATGTACAATGTTCATTGACAGTTGAAAAAGGGCAAGGATTTTTTCTTTGTGAAATCTTTTCGATAATGATGTTATATAAATTTGGTGAAAGAAAAATCAGGCTTTGACGGCTATCGATTGAAATATCTGTCGGCTATTATTTTTGCAGACAAACATAACCTTAGACTTCAAACCAAGGGTGAATTTACTTCTGTTACTTAATATTTTATGCAAACATCAATTTGTTTTGTGATTATAAAGCATTAGCAGTGGTACACCTAAAATATAAGCTAAAATCTCTTTTGCAATAAATCACTACAATAATTAATTAAGGTTCATTGAAATCCATAAAATATTTCTGTGGTCAAAGTTTGATGTCATTTTGAATTTTAATTATCTTTGTTTACAATTGACATATGAAACTGCACTTTTTAAAGCAGAGTTGCCATATACCAAAAACTTACTATATACATATAGAAAATCCCTGAATTGTAGCTAAACAGATGAGAGTATGTTACACCTAGTAGACCTCTCATGTACGAGAATAAGATATACATTTTATTGCATCAAAATCTAGACACGTCCTAAGATGGACTACATATGCCTCGAAAAACCTACTCAACCTCGTCTTAAAGAAGCCAAGGTTACAATTCTTGGACTTATTTCATACCGTCCTTCGGAGTATCGGACGTGTGACAAAACAACTTATAGAATCGTAATGTAATTGTTTGCGGTGTGTTCATGGAATAGCCTTTTGCGAGAGGCTCCATGTCTTATTGAGGCCCATGCGTATTTCGATTGCGGACATTACAAAGCCTTATATTTTTCTGGAGCTTAGGCACTGAGAAACAATGGCACTTTTTCATTATTATTACGTTTTAATTGAAAACACAACTGCGTTTCATTACGATACTAGAAACCTTGACGGAACTCATAAATAAAGTGGGTGCAAACAATTTATACGATGTATAATGAGGCGTCTAACCTTGAGACTTTTCGCTTCAATAATATGAAAATACAAATGCTAAAGCATCGGCCAGATTTCAGTTTTTATCGTCAAGTAAAAGTGACTAACGAGACGCCCAGTCATTTCTGGCGCGATTCACAAGAGACTGAACTTAATTCGGTCGCCGGGAGCTTTGCATATCTGTCAGCGAAAGCGCGAAACTGTTTGCATAGGGTAGAAGGCTAGAAACTGTATTTAAAGCTTAATATTAAGGTCAATGTTGGCACAGCAAATACAAAGTGAAAGGTTTGGTGTGCGAGTAAATATTGAAAGTTTGAGTATGATAAATGTTTGCACTCCTCAAAACCAAATTCTGTGTATATTAGATTAGGTTTGCTTAGGTTACAATTGAGTAGTCGTTCTGAAATCCAGATAGAACTGCCCTGGGCTGAACAATGAAAATGGATTTTTTCTCAAAAACCGTGTAAAAATGCGAACACGTGGGGTACCATTACCAGTACATTTATCTCTACCTTGAAGCAGTTGTTATTAAGACAATTTGTGTTTTACCCCGAACGTTGCGGATACCAGTCGTTGCTACCGTTTGGCTTTCCTCAGATAAAAGTAAAAAGGCTTGCTATGAAACGCCCATTGTGCCAAGTCGACCTTGAGATTAGCTTACAACATAGTATCGCCGTTATTGTGAGGCTGTATAAACAGTAGCTATAATTGAAACATTACGTTTATAGCTAGCTCTACTGTTATAGGTATAGCAGTATCATTTCGGTTAAGACATTCGATTCCTCCCGAATCTGGTCCCCATGGAATAATTTGAACGGATGATACCGCTTCGGCGAGCTATTTGCCTACGGATTACACAAGAAATCCATTAGAATCAGCTGCGACAGCCGCATTAGGCATTTCATTTGCTTCGTATTTGTTTTTTTTTATATCATTATTTTTTTTGTTACAAAAATATTGTATAGTTTTCCAAGTAGTAAATTATATATAATGGAATGTTTACTATTAGCAGCTATTCAAACGGAGTTTGTTTAAAATACATTTTTTTTATATTCAATTTAAAAGCTGTGATAATAATAACCTATTTAAATACACTTGTGTGTGTACATCAATATTCAAGAGGAAAAGCCGTAAAGCGATACCGAAAGCCTTCAAGGTTACGAGAGCCTTGACGCGTTTAGAGCTTTTTGCGGGCGTTAGTTTTCAACAATTGACTTTTGAAAATTGAAAAGCTTTGGGCATCTTGGCAAACTCTTACGGAGGAACTATCGTTATATTCGTACTAATATTGTGAGTGTGAAATTGTGTTTGTTTGTTCTTCTTTCACATCAAATAGTACAACAGATCGATGTGATTTTTGCTATGGAGGTAGTCGAAGGGCGGGATATTGATATATATTTCCAAATAAGTGATATAGATGGCGGTACGGGCGCAGAAACTGCATGACTTATGAACAAAATAAATTCTTTTGACCACGCGGGTGAAGCCGTGGATAAGAGCTAGGTAAATTAGATATTCGTTTTGTTATTATTATTAGTCTCCACATACTCAGACTTGACAATGGTATATATAACTTCTTTTTTCTAAAACAACAAAGTATCATTGAATACAACCAAGTAATAATTAAGATAATTGTTTTAATCGAAAATCTAAATTAGTTCTCGTACGCATTGTTAAAAACAATTTCGTGACGATAGTGCCGTAGAAAGTTTTATATTGGGTCGCAGTTCCGTCGCTTGTGCCGACTGAATTTCAACTTAATTTAGTCACATTTAAGCAATATAAAAAATGCTAAGAAATTTATTACATCCTAATTCTTGAGGTATTGTTGGAACATAACTGTGACAGAATCTAAAGCACATATCAAAAGGCAGCGTAAAAGTTATGGCTTTTCATTTTTTTGTGAATAGCAAATATCAAAAGATGTTTAGTTAGGTTTTCAATTTTCTCTAGTAATAATACTTAGATAGGTTAATGATTGATGAAATAATATATAGGCAAACGATTACTTGTTTTGTGCGTTGTACAAGACTATCTCGTTTTGGCTTAACTCAAACATTATCATCATTATTTTATTGTTCTGTTAGCGAGGCAGCCGGTTAGGTATAATAATGAAAACGAGACAAAACATGTATGAAAGCAAATAAAAGGCTACAATTATTTCCACCTCGGGATTACTTCGTTTCTATACAAAGCATAAATCTGCTACTTAATGTCTAACAAAAAATATGTATTAGCCTAAATAAAATCTGCCTCTGTAAATACATATTTGTAGGATTCTCAGTTTAGACAGTGCACTTTTTCATAGACAGCTACGTTAACATTGACCTTGAATATTATGCTTTAAATAGAATTTCTGGCTCACTTTATCTTGTACAAACAATTTACCGCTTTCGTCGGGAATGCAAGCGCACGGGAGGCTAAACTGAATTAATAATTGGTTGGCACCAAAAATGACTACCTCATTAGTAGGAACCCTTATTGCGGACCATAATATCGGAAGTTTATTTTTATCTGTATTGCAGTACTGTTATATTTACTATTATTTTATATATAAAACAAAAACTTAACATTTATACATTCAGTATAACATACTCGTAATACAGGCAATATTTGATTGGGAATCAGATAGTCGTGTGTGGAATTGTCCCAGTTATTAACAGTTTAATATTTTTGCTTGTTATTTGTATACTTAGTTTAATATCGTATAACATTTTTGCATAAATTTATACTAATGGTACTTGTGGTTTTTGAATAATAACTACAATATACTTAATTGTACAGCAATAACTAATGTGAATTACAAGTAAAACTAATTGTAACCTAAAATTTCAGAAAATGCCGACAGAAATCTTCATTTTTATTACATACCATTCACTACGAGTATACTCGTGTAGGCCGTTTTATCACGAAATAACCCCTTTAACGTAAATATTTATGATCGTCAATACGACAAGAAGTCTTTCGTAAAAGGCTTCGACGTGCATAAAAAATAAAATATCCTACTATTTTCTGATACACGTCGTATATTATTACCGGATGAACAGTCGAATATCTTTCCATTTATATAGCGGGATCATATATTGCTATTTTTATTAAGGACTCGTAGTCACTTCATCCACAATTATAATACTAATAATAATAATAATAATAACTGGTGACGATTCCACACACGGCTATCCGAAAACAAATTAGGCAATTGAATGCCTGTTATGGTAACCGGACAGCTGATAAACATACATATATACATACGATATAATACTTATATAGGTATTTTTATTACGACAAGACACAGAATAAACAAATGTGCTCATCACACAAATGTTTGTCCCGAGCGGGAATCGAACCCACGACCTCCGGTTTTGCAGTCAGGGTCTCTAGCCACTCGACCACGAGGCCAGTTGCTTGGATTTGCTACTTTTTTTCATAATTATTAACCATATCCGTACCTTTGCATAGTTATCAAAATCGAGAAATGTGTTTTTGACTAAACAAACATAATATATAATAAATATCCCTAGCCGTAAATATTTATGAACGGACCTCATAGATGTAATATACATAAAAATAGGTATTTCATACGTTACTTCAGTACTCGTCCAATATGGGTGGTCGAAGAGGAGGGCACGTTTTGGGTATAACTTATTCTCATGTCACATTTGGCTGGCTCGTATCCGGGTTTTATTGTATTATAGAATACTACGTGGTAAAGGTTTGACCGTGAGATCGTGACCAAACGTTTGACTTTTAAAAATAATTAAAATAAATAAACATTATTGTATTTTAAACGCATCGATTATAGGAGCTTTTTTGGTAAGGGGGCGGGGAAACCTTCGAACAGTACCGCAGTACAGTGAGAAAGACATTGGATTATGTGCCATTTTACCGCCCTGAAAACTCCTCCTCGGTGGCGTTTTTCTGCGTTGTTGAAGGACTCCAGTATCTCCTGAGGCAACACACAGGTTTCATGTTACTAGATAAGTCCGTCCTTTGTATCCTAGGTCTAACAATAAAGGATTAACAAAAATACCAGGTATTTCAATGTTCAAATGACTTTGACTGCTATTACAACTTTGCAATATTTTTTCATACGTACCCTAGATTGGCGTAGGACCTAAATTTCATTTGTTTATTTAAAATAATAAAAGTTTTGTCAATCTTTAGAGCACTAGTGCAATCTGTTTGTCAAGCTGTTTCAATTATTCTTCTGCCATATCACGTAACAGAGCGTGCAATGTCTCTTGTCCAGTCAAGTAAAAGGTATTACTCTTCGTGAGTCTGTGCCACTTCCTGTTTAGCCAGGTTAATGTTTAGTTAGGTTGCTCTAAGTCCAAAATGTCCAAAATGCCATCGAATTAATAAATCAAATATTATTCTCTATTTATTGTAAATATTAGATTATCTATGGAGGTAGCTAATATAAAAATATGTTCCGTATAATATACAGTAAAGAATCTCAATGAAACCAAATTATTACATATATGTATGATGGCTATATAAAACACAGGCGGAGGCATTAATGTTGCGGAGGGAATAGTTTTAGTTGTAATGGTAAGTTTACTGTCATTGAGGCTTGTCGGAGGCTTTTAGGGTGTATTAATGGCCAGTGACTATTCCATATTTTATTTGTATACACTGAGCTGATTTTGTCCATCCGTAGGACATAATTACTCAAAGCATCAACACGTTGTATTTGATATATGTAATACACACTTTATCCAAAAAGTTTCGCTAGACCGTCTGCTAGTAAAGTTCTACAAATGTTACTCCAGAAACGAAATTGGAGGAGTATTTCACCTGATAAACTTTCTATTTGCACTAGTTGTGCTATTTTGTTGTGCTTATTTGGTTTATTTATATTGCATTCATTTAACAGAGCATTCAGGCAGCACCGGTCTGTTTCATAACAGCATTTCATAATGGACTTTGTAAATTCTTTTAATTGAATATTATAAAAAAATCACAAACTTTTGTTTGCTATTATGTCAATTACCTTGTAACATGGTAGCAATTCATACATTTAATTGTTTATGTTAATTATTACAATTGAATGTAATAATTTTGTAAACATTTTCTTTTTTGCAATCTAAATAATCACGTCGCAACATAAAAAATGTAATAAAAGACCTGCTTGTGTCATTTTTTTATTATTCACCTACATCATAAATGAAAATAACGTAAAAATATAAATAACGTAACGTAAATAATGTAAATAAGGTAACGTAAATAATGTAAATAAAGTAACGTAAATAATGTAACTAAAGTAACGTAAATAATGTAAATAAAGTAACGTAAATAAACTTATACAAATAACGTAACATAGAAGCATATTTTTTGCGTAATATGCTTTGCGTAATCTATCATACATGGCCGACTAGCTGTCGATCCTATTTTTGTATCGCACGAGACCGCCAATCCCGAAGTGGTTCAATGTAGTGTCAATCGCACTTATGTATACTGTAATCGAATTCTGTTCTCTGCCATATCCTAGTACGAGGTTCCTTCTAACCCCTCGTAGGAGGAGTTCGCTTCGTTTTCTTCGTTCCGTTCGTCCGTTTGTTAGCCGTTCGTATTTGTTTCCGGTGTCAGCTCGTGTATGCCGATTACTTTTGTATTCGCTCTGGATAGATTTAGATATAAATGAATGATTAAAAATAACATCAGTACATTTCATTTTCAACTCTTTTAATTGTTAAACTAGTTTAAAACGTGTAACGAGTTGAAGCGAATAATATTTAATTTTTTGTCTATAAAAGGAACATGATTTTTAAAATGAAAAAAAAAAAATCATTTACACTTTTTAAATTTAGATGTGCGCGCCACGCTTTTCATCCTGGACCCCTGCAATAGGACACTGCAATCGAAATCACTAAGCTATCCCCGCTTAGTATTTTGCTTTTATCTATCCTTTACCTTTCTTTCACAATGAGCAGACTTAACACCTTGTAGCATTATGTACCGTCTCTTTTGAATATGACGAGACACAAATTGCTTACTGAGTGTATCGCACAGCCGCGTTCAATAGACATTACCCAACATTGTGTATCGGACGAACAAAACCACACAGGAGGAGGCCGCGAAACAAACGGGGAATTACTTTGTATTTTATTACGTTTTTTGCGGTCCACTTTATATCGGATATTACGCCTATTTTCATTTACTGGGCCCGAGCCAATTCAATAAGTGAAACTTTCGTGTGCCCGAAACGGTAGGGATGTTCTTACTTGTGTCTAGTGAGAAAAATACGTTTTTTTTAACTTTTTAAAAAACTTTTTCTACTGCCGAACGATCGCAATATTATACATAATACAGACGACAGGCTAGTAATGAGTTCATTGAAACAACTTGATAATAGTTTGTATAAAGTACATGTTTGTATTGTTATCATTCAACAGAAAAGCATAAATTTATAATTTGTTTAGTTGAAAATGTTCTTTACTTACAATTTAAACGATTCAAACTTTTAGTTAAAACGGGGTTCGTAGCTATCCGCGCAACGAAAGGTCAAACTGGTGATAAGGGGAAAACTAGACACAAAGGGTCAAACTGACTGGGTCGTTAATAAACTCTCCCTGTCACATATACAAATATACTAGTACTATATGCTTAGATGTACTTGTTTAGGTATTTAAGAAGGTTAAAGTAAGGTTGAGTTAATAATATTAACCTATGTAATATGCGCAAGATATCAATGACCGTAAAGGTTACTTACGTATTATGTCAATTATTATACATATATATATGTAGATAAAGTAGCAGAGTTACGTTACTGAGGCCCCTTAGCTAGCAGTTGGCGACCTGTATCCAGCAGTAGAATATATAATTTGCCACCCTTACATTGATATTCTCGAATAAGAACTTAACTGACTATTAGTTCACTCTGTGATTAGTGTGTACTAGGCTTTACTTTGTCGCTATCTAACCTTGCTTTCCGTATGCAAAGGACGTCTGGGAGGCTCAAATTAAGCACCAATATAACGTCATCAATATTTATCGCCCACCTCTCAACTTCGTAGGGCTGCACGCGAAGACTAAGATTAAGGCTTGCGCTACTGGGAAATTACACGAAAATTTAAAGCACTAGAAATATGTTTGGAAATTATTAATACTCGTAATATTACTCTGGGCAAAGTTACTTGGATGGTTTGAGTAATGGATAATGCAAATAAGCATTAAGTTTTTTTAATACCTGTGATTAGGTGTTCAATAATGACTTCGTAAATAAATGTTCGAGGAATTAATTACTACTCAAAATATAAGTAGATACACATTTAATTAAATGGATTTAACGAGCCATCTCAAACTGATGCAGCGACTGTGAACGTAGAATTGGAAGTTTGAGCCTATTGGGAAAATGTGTATGAGCTTGGATAATTACGATTAAATCAGAATTGTCGAAGGTTATTCATTAAATATTTTTGTCGATTTGTGTAATCTGTTTTCATTAGATATTCAGAAAACAAAATTAAAATATCTTCATGGCTGATGTTTATTTACAATAGATGTTTAACATGATGTTTATAATAATATTGTCATCGTTGTCGACTTCTTGCATTAACGTAATGTTTTTTCTTTTTAAATTTGTTTAATTTCGTTATGGCGGTTTGGTGGCCGATAATTGGAATTCAATTCGAAGTTGTGTTCCATTGTTCTTTCTTTATATTCCAAAGGGGTTTTCGAACGCTCTTTGTATTTTGTAGTCAGTTTTTGTACGTTCGACCGAGAGGCTGGCGGGAGAGTTTCAAACTTGCATACCGTGCTTTACAATAAAAGAGAATAACTTTGATATTATACCGATAAAAACTCGGAAGTCTTTTTTCGATATATAAGACGAAGTTTAGAAAACGTACTATGAAAATTGGTATTCATAAAAAACCTGGTCGCTATTTGTGGCCGCTTGGTCATCTTGTGATTTTTATTATTATTACATACAGCCATCTAGAATAAACATATGTCTGGATTACTTGTTGAAGAAAAATACAATAATGGTCTATATACAAAATATGACTGAATCTAAGTTATATGAAGAAAATCAGAAACATTTAAATTCCCTGATAAGATACGGTTTGGCTAGTTCATATATTCGTAAACAAAGGAAAAATATATTTTTACCTTTTTTGCATATGTCATGTGGTATGATTTGCAGCCCTGCCTCCAACCGACCTTATCAGACATCCAACCTCAAACCGCACTGGTCCGTTCCGTATTTGTCATTCGTAATATAGTGTACAGAGTTAAAAACTGAAACCATATTAAGCCGAAGGTCGTTATATAAAAGGTACGGAACATTCTTTGTTGCATCGAGACGTATTTGCATTTTGTTCCTAAGCCATATTCGCCATTGTCGCTTCACCGTAAAGGGTTTACTGGCTTAGAATGTCACTAAGCATTAAGTTCGCCCTTTTATGTCATTGTTATTCGTGTTCAATAAAAATTAAATAAATAAATTATCAGTTCGCCGCGGCGAATTTTCCACAAGAGGGAGGGGGGGGGGGGTTAAGACATTATTATGAAGAAAAGTAAAACTTAAATCTGTTACGATGTTTGCCTGCACCGTTACAACTGGTGACATTTAATTTTCTATGTAGTAACATTGTTAGGGTTGCGATTTAAATATTTCCCTATTTAATTTGTCCCAATCCCGATAAAAATCATGACATCCTCGGTTTTGCGGGCTCTATAAATATTTGACGGCACTCGGATTCACGTGGGCGAAAAGATATTTACGCTTCTGTGAATTTTCATCCAAACCCAATATTTACTCGAGTCCCTTGACCGGTGCGGTCTTTGTACGAGTCTACCGATGTGGCGAGAGCAAATCTTACGTCAAAATTACCGACGGAGACGTGTAAATATTTGACCACTTCCAGAGAATTTGATCCACGACATGACAATAACGTACCTATTACTTTTACGTAAGAACACTTAGGTATAAGTGGCTAAGTGTATGATTGTTTGCGGCTATGCTAAACATTGCAACTGACGGTTCTATGTCTTAAATAAATCAGTGATAATTCAAGACGAAACTTGAGATCGCAGAAAAAATAACGCAAGTTTAGTAGACGTCGTAGGATATCTTCAATAAAATCAATCTATTATATAACATACATAAGACGTATTTCATGGACTTGTCAATTCCAGATTTAGGTACAAGATTTGTGGTAGAACTCTTTCTCTGCGACGGACTACTAGAAGGACCAATTCTGCACTGTATGCGTACATAGTTTTGAATGCGATTCCATTATTTTGTCTTATTCTAAAGAGTCTGTGCTTATCCACACTATTTACTACCAAGATCAATTTAGCCCTCGACAATCATATATTATGCGAACATTAGTAGCTAATGAATTCATATACTTGTGCACACATAACATACTCGTATATACGATGATGAAAGCTGTCGCATGGGTGTTGTTGTGGTGACATCGGGTCCACGGTGGAACGTGCCTGCTTAAATTCCCCCAAGTCATGCGAAATGCCCGTACCGTATACGTAAATACGTTATTTCATTGCCCCGCCAAGTAACAAGCGACGTTTGCGTATTCAAAAATTCTTACCGCGTGTAACTTTTCAACAAATTTTGACCTAAATTATGTAGGTATGAACTTCCTTCTGAGATATGACATGAATCTTCAAGAAAGGAGGTAAAAGAGCTCTCTCCTTTAAAGCTGGCAACGCATTAACGAATCCTCAGATGTTGCAGGTGTTCATAGGCGACTGTGACCATTAACCGATTAATTTATTAGTAATAACAATACCATTATCAATTAAAAATAATTTGTAAGTCGGTAATTTACAAATCCACATGAAAAAATGTGCAATATACTTACTTATTACTTTCTATTAAATAAATACTATAAGATAGCGCGTCTGCCTAATTCATAATAATGATGATCATGAATTAGGATGAGTAGGTTTTTCTATTCGCATTTCTCGCTAATAGCTTTCTTCGTTCAAACTTTGAATGAAATTGTTTACTATCTAGGGTAATTATGAATTCAAATCAGATTTAATTTTACTAATAGCCTTATCAGGTACGACACATCAAACAGAAATCAGTATGCAACATAACTTTTGACGTTTAATAATATATGACATTGAAGAACTGCACATTCATAAAATATAACATTTTATTACTGTACAGAGTTGAACGAAGTACTTACAATGGATAATCCACGCTTCAAATTGTTTGCGTTATGTCTTAAGCTCTCGATATTAAATGGCGCATAAAATGTTCTGAACATCTCCATTGAAAATGCTTTAATACTGCAGATCACTTTGCAGCATTTTAGACATTTGGTGCAAAAGGTCTAAAGGTATTTGTTTCACGACTGCCTAATATAAGACAGGAGATATTAATTGGCAAATACACGAGAAAGTGTTCGACTTAAGTCACGAGGTATAGAACACATAATGCTGTTTAAGAAAATCATATACTACTAATGCTATGTACGTTTTGATGTACAATGATATTTATATTTATATTTTCATTTTTCCTTTATTTTCTGTATGTATATACATTTATTTTTGTCTTCTTAATACGGGTTAGTTTACAATTTGCCGTTTTCTGTTACTCAAGTCTTTTAATAAAGTCTGCACAACCTAAACCTATGCCTATATCTTCTTACCTTGTAAATATGTTTATAGGTTGTCTGTAAGAAATCTTATTAAGTTATATTGGAGCGATAAGGCGGCTTCTTGTATGTTTGAATTTTGTCTTATAAAGTTAATCATTGCTACCTATATCTATAAATAATTTGTAATTATTATTAATTTCATTTTATTCTATTCGTTTATTCGTTTGTGATACGACCATAAGCCTTGTATTGTTTGTAAGTAAATCGTGTTTCTTAGAAAGATTGTGGAGTCGGTCGGGCCGTCCTACTTTAACTTGGTGATTTCTCGTTAAATGTACTAACATTTAGTCGTAACAACTATGTTACGACTATTTTCTGCTTCTTCCCTTTTGTTATCAAAAATAAGTTCCAGTTGAGAGATTTATGTTCTAAATTTATTTATTTCAGTTGTCTCCTTTGTCGTTCTTGGCTTTCTTCGATTTAGAGTTTGATGGCAATTCTTTTGTTCAGTAATATCAGCGGAAACTGTTTTGTTGTAGAAATTAAGAATAGTTTTATTTGGTAGTATAAAGTATAGGCGAGTGCTGTTGCACTAACTAATAGATCGAAAATGATATGTAATGACTATCAGCTTTGAACACTTAGGCTTTTCACAAGCCATTAGTCTTTGTGAACATGTATCTATTGATTATATTGTATTAGCTAAGTTTTTAGGAAATCACTCTCAAACTACTCATGTTTTGTTTCTATTTCATAATTTTGATTGTTCTAATGAACTCCTTCAGCATTTACCTTTAACTAATTTACTTTTATAACTATAAAATAAGCCGGCAACCAAATTTGATGGCCTGAAAGAGCTGATATACGAGTTGGTCTTGTTTTTCGCAACATACTGTATTTTATTTGCTATATACTAAACTGTAGAATTATTTATTCAAAAGCTCCAAGTGTAAGCTGGATGGATGTTCCGTTAAAACTATTATCTCGTTCCGGATGCATTAGATTCTCAAAAGTTTTGTTCCCAAAGCGCTTAACTGTCCTATGTGCGATGAGTTTGACTGTATTCAGTTGAGATCATGCGGACATATGCGGTTGGATTTATTGTATTCATTACAAAGGTCTTGATATATACAATCTACAAGTAAATTCAATATAAAATTATGTTCAGATGTAAATAAATAGCAGTTTAAATTTATTAGTTACATTAGAGAAAAATAATATTATACATTTTTTTTGGACAATCGATCAAATAAATAATAATCGAACTAATTCGTAAGATGAAAGCTGACAGGCATACGAAAATGTATGTACAGTGTTTGTGTGACACATTATGTATGTTGTAGAACTATACCTAGCTGTAGTATATTTGTATTTCAAATTTTCGAACAAACGGATTAACGAACGTTTCTTATTCTTCTCTCTCAAAACATTCACCCGTTCTACATTGAAGCGCTTAAGGCGCTCTATTTATTAAGTTACATTCACACAAAATGTACTAACCGCTGTGTCCGTTTTGTATAAAGCTTAACAACATTCAGCAGAGAGATTTAACACAATACAGTTACTGAATTAATTCGTTCGTAACAAAAGCCTTGGTTTGTCAGGAACAAACAAAACCTGAATCAAATTACCGCAAAACTTAACAATAAACAGCATTTACTAAATTTAAATCTACTTTTACGGAAATTGTGTTGTGTAGAATCGCGAGTTGGTAAATTTGTGTATGCTACAGTAAATTATTGGAGATATAATAATATTCAATTCAATTAGTCAATCTAAAGTTTATTTATTTGTACTAAGTAACGTTGATGGTTGTCACAGATTAAAAACTAGGTATTAGTCTAGCAGATCTTACGTTGCTTTCCAATTTAGATAGTACTTGTATCTCCGTTCATTAGTATACTTAGAAAAATACACGACAATTAGCGAGCAGTTGCAAAGAGAAACAAAGTAACGCAAAAGAAAATTATCTAACAAATTAAAACGTCCAAACTTATACTCGAATCGCCACATTATCTTGAGTTTATGAGGTTGAGAATAATTTAATCATTAACTGTATAAGCAACAAAGTTGTGAGAACTCTGCATTGGTTGATTGAGTTTCAAGGTTACTGGTCTACTTGGAGAAGCGTTCAGTTCCTGATAATAGTTAATTTTTATGAATCATAAGTGTATGACACTGGATAATAATTTCAAATCTATATATATGAAACAGAAAATGAGTGACCGAAACTAAAATCCTGAAATATGCCGATAGGTTCTTTATATCGCGTAATCACTTATGCTGTATACATAATTCGGCGAGTCAACTCGCTACGTCGTCCAGTATTTATATTTGTATTGTGTGTGTGTATTTGTTGTATTTCATCCAGATATTTAAATCGACATCTGTCTCTACGGTTCGCTAATACACTTGTTAATGGATCACCTCATGATAGAACTGTTTTATTTTTATTTGGAATTTATTTTTTGTTTCATTTTTTTTTATTTTTTTTATTGAGTTTTGTTTTTTTTTTGTATTAGTGTACTTTTCTTGGGGCAAACAAAACCCGCGAACAAACAGATTTTCTTTCTTTCTTTCTTTCATATAAGATCCACCGCAGCTTACAGCGACACGGTGGCAGTATGGAGAACTCTCAAATGAGATGGTACTTCTTATTGCAGTCACGTTACACTGCAAGACGTAATGACAGTCTGTTATGTGTGAATGGTTTGCAGAATGCGGAATCGGGTGCATTGTGAACTGGGAGGCTATATCATTCAAATATTATTTATTCATTCTTTATTATACTGCAATATAAAAATGGTATGTGTGTCAGACTTTAAATCTAAGTCATTATCATGCTTTGCCGGTGTACTTTTGGGTTAAGCAGAAAGTATTGTCGGCAAACAGGAAAAAAATATACTAGAGTATACAGAAAAAATAAAAACGAAGACATTCATGAGCTGTATATACAAAATATGTATGAAGTATAGCATACAAAATACACATTTGTATAACGTCATCTATCATGGATATTGATATGACGTCATGATAACAAAAGAAAGGATAGCAGAGAGGATGACAGGCGATTGTGAGTTTTCAATATTTGGAACATTACAGAAGGGATCAATGCGTTGTCACGCTTGGATGTTCCCGTCTAATGCATTTTGAATTACGCCATTTTATGCCATGCTGCGTGTATGATAGAGCACTTTTTAAAGCGGCGGGTGACACCGGCTGTTGGTGTGGCGACGCGTCGCCACGGCACTCACTCGCTCACTCCCACTCGATATGGCGATCTGCCATCTCTTTCGCCCGACTAAATTGTATACTTATAGTGTACAGTGTTGTTATTGTTTACGGAGCACGTAACCTGTGTCTTACTTTAAAAAAATTGAATTGAATTAATTTTTATTTTGACATATTTATTTGCTGTCGTAAATAGTCCCTTTATTTCTATTACCTTTACAAAATAATTTAGATGGCTCTTTATACACAATTGTTTTTAGATGGGTTGAACAAGCGTAAAGAATGTAGTTTACTTATCATGAACGATATATAATCACCATTTGTTATCATGTACTATATATGCTGTATATAAAAAGCAGTGAGAGCGGTCTAGTTTGGATATATATTATTTATAAAATATAGCCACAAAATTAGTATGTTGTTAGGTATATCTATATTTTAGAATACATCTAATCTGTTTGGGTATCCACAGGCTTCAGGCTATTGGACGCATGACAGCCGTCATCCGCATTAGATTGCGGGGTAGCCTAATAGCTTTTGAAACGTTTACTGAAAACGAAATTCCGTTGAATTTTATTAGATAATTTTTGCCGTTGTTTCATCAAGAACAGGTGTTACTTATGTTATGTAATACGATTGAACAAAGAATTCACGCTGCAAATTGGAAACGAATTGGCGTACAAAATACAATCGAACGATTGAAATTCAGTGCAATATTTTTGTAATATTTTTAAATTGCTGACCATTGGACGCCAAAATTCGTTTTGTGAGAGCTGTCAATTTTTTGGCGTCGAAATAAAAGAGCACTGAAATCACTTAAACCTTGTATATATTTGAGGCCTGTTTTTATAAAGGTTAGTATAATCTGTGCAGTGGAACAGACAATTATGAGAAAAGTGAAAAAAATACATATTCAAAATAGGTCTACTTCCAGTGTTTTCTGCCTACCCCGTTAGGGACCGGCGTGATGGTATGTTGTTGTTGGTGTCTACTTCCAGCTGTGGACGTCTGTGGGCTGAAATGATAATGAATGATGAGCAAGCGAAATTGCATATGCGTCAGAGATAAACGTGATCATTATTCACGTATTTATGTGTCACCAATCCGGTACAGATCCGCTTAATTTGTACTATCATACATGTATGTCATAGCTCACTCGTAATATATAACGCACATATAGTAAAACTTAACATGATTGTAGAAGAAGCTGGTTTGCTTTGCAAGTAGGTACAGTACAGTACACTACAGTGCAAGTATAATTATTTTGTTTTATTTCAAATAATATTATGTAAATTCATATCGAAACTTATTTGGTTGGACTTACCTGCTTGATACTCTCAAACTAGCCACAAACGACTCGCAGTCGAGACCGTTGCCAAAGTAAAACTTCTCTCCGTGCTCTCGCAAATTTTCTATACAAAAATCTGGAAGCTGAGTCATATTAAGGTTGTTAAAACATATTTTTGGGTTCGCGATTCGTTTGTAGGTAACCTCGAAAATAGTTTGCAACGAGTCGCGTTCAATAAGAGGATTTCATGAAAAAGGGATCGCTTTAGTGATGTTTCGATGAGCCCTTTGATCGGCATTTTTTTGGCAATGTTACCTGGATGACCGCGTTGCGTTCGTGTAGATGCTATTGTATAGTTTAAAGGAGCAATTCTCGTATATACGTAACTTGTTCCGTTCTCAGATAGTCCTAATAAAAGTCGGAACGTAATTTGCCACGTTGTTCAACTGCCTTCCAAAGTTTCGGAATGTAAGGTTTCTAGTTCCGAAAACAAGTGGCTACGTGTAGTGGATTAAACTTAGTTACTCAGTTACTCAGCACTGCAACTGGTCTCTAACTTTAGTTCAGGTATAGAGCGTGATCCAAAAAAGCAACATGAGTGAATGGTTTTCGTGTTTTTTAATTTTTGAGACATTGGCTTTTTACGGCACGAATATTTGTTAAAATCAAAGCGGTTTAAAGGAATAACCTCGAAGAATATTACGAAGAACTCTCTTGTTCGAGTTTACAAGCGATGTTTAGCGACTTTTCATTGTATTTTATTTATTACGATAAGTAAATTCGGACCCCATCTCAAACTACAAATGAACACAGATATCTTTGTAAGATTTATTCGGATCATTGATGTGGAATTTCTTTCAGAGGGAAGTGACGCGTAAATATTATGTCGCGAGAGACACCCATTAGCATATACATATGTATTAAAGTAAGTATGTATTAAAGTAAGTATGTATTAAAGTAAGTATGTATTAAAGTAAGTATGTATTAAAGTAAGTATGTATTTAAGTAAGTATGTATTTAAGTAAGTATGTATTGAAGTAAGTATGTATTTAAGTAAGTATGTATTTAAGTAAGTATGTATTTAAGTAAGTATGTATTAAAGTAAACTACACACAATATATACTAACTATAGTAAATTAGTAAAACTGAAACATACAATTTAACTTGGATATTTAACTTGTATGATAAAGAATTGTAAATTAAAACATAAAATGTTATGATTATAATGCATTTTTGAGTATGGATTGCACAGTAAAGGTATAATAATTGAGCGAACAGGCTGTCGGGCCGTTTAACTGTAAGCGATTCGTGTCACTACTGAACTACTCGTATCATATAGTTCTAAAGCCTCCAAAGGAATTTTGATCAGCATTTAAGCAGCAGCAATTTTTGAGCAATTTAATAATTACACGTTTCACACGAGTATCTTCTCATAATGTAGACTAATTTTATATGTAGCGTGCTAGCCAAGTGTGGATTGGGAGTCTTATACATCTAAGAGAGGACTTTTTCCTTCACCGTTATAGCAAGGGATATTCAATTTGTAGGGTTCCGTACGCAAAAAGTAAAAATGGAATCCTGTTACTAAGCTGTCTGTCTGCTGTCTGTCCGTCTGTCGCAACGCTCTATCTCTTGAGTCGTAACAGATAACGTTTTAAAAATTTTACAGAGTGTACCTATATTACTATGGCTGCAAAAAAAACTTAAAATAAAGGACACGCGGAGTCAGGCGTAAATAAAATGTTTATCGGTTTATTTCATAAACTGTTCATAAATCGCATGTCAGTTTTTAAAGTCAGAGGTGCGCGCCAGAATTCGAAACCGAACTACTGGAGTGAGAGACTGAAATCCTAATCACTAAGCTATCACTGCTACCAGCATTACTAATTTTTATTGAAAACTATGTTTTTACCATTATACTTTATCAGTGTACAAGAATGCAAGTTATATCGGTTTCATATTCTTCTCTTGAATTTTTCATATATTTATAATTTTCCCTTGAGTTTAGTCGCTTTAAATATCATCTCAAATGATAAAGAAGGCGCGCAAAACAATGAAACTTTTCCCATTACGTTAAATAAAATATGACTCAATAATTTATGATAATCGACAATAAATTTATACTTACACGGAAATTTATTGGTGTTTACGTGCTATTCGTTTTATACTGCTTTAGAAAAAAATGAGGCAGTACATTTCCTGGAAGCATGATGATTGAGCAACTTACATAATTTTAGACAAAGACAAAGACAAAGACAAAGATAAAGACAAAGACGTTTATTTGCACAAATATGAGTACATACATATAAAGATGTAACAAGATTATTAGTCCAAGCCATATTTTGCCTTTTACGGCGTACAAATTCAGTTTTAAAAACATAAATTATCATCTTTAGTTGTGACCAAAATTGTTAGATCTAATTTAGAATTACAGAACGATTTTAGTCGACTAAGTTTTAAATTACGAGTATAAATTGCATATGCCTTTGAAAGGTGACGATTTGGAGATTATTATATAATTTTAAAATTCTGAGATAAATATTATACGTACGAGGGTGATAGAAAATAGAAGTGGAAAAAGCCGCCAACACAACAAATAAACATAAGTATACATCATATCCTATATAAATATTACCTTGATATAATATTTTTTTCAGTTAATATAATTAATAAAATTTTTAACAATATTTTCGGTGACTGTGTCAACATAAGATGCCAATTAAAACGTGCCAAATAAACAAGTGAAACATGGCTATCTGCGGCTCGGCTAATTAGCCACTAGAACTGCAAACAAAGCCAATTAAATTTACGACTTTACGACTTTAAAATTAAGCGTTGAAATTTTTTTTCTGACCCTTTTAATAGTCCACAGTTTAAGCGAGTCCCCAACTTTTTTTTTAATCTTCTTTCTTTGGGATTTGAGTACATGTGTACATGCCAACCCCATTGTTCCTTGCACGATAAATAACAAAAACATCTTAAACTGAGAACAACAACAGAAAAATACATAAATTAACATACACCACATGTTTGATACAATCATCCATCCACACTCCTAGTTAGCGAAGATGCTTTGATGGAGTCTCCTCTTAAAGGTTTTAAGCCTTAGGCCACGCTGGCCAAGTGCGGTGCTCTTAAGATGAATGTAGACCATGCCGAACGTAGCAATGGCAAGGATTTTAATTTAGAAAATTCTTGTCATTCTTGAGATGTCGAGTTGTAAAGCCATTTTGAGTATTGTTATGACCATTGATTCGCCACTAAACATAATCTTCACTGAATTAATCAAACATTATAAAGTATAGAATATTTAAGAGTTATATTATGTGTACAATATTATGTGTACAATATTATGTGTACAATATTATGTGTACAATATTATGTGTACAATATTATGTGTACAATATTAT
>DWEM01000180.1:0-22874 GCA_018245935.1 Agara belti belti
CACTGCAAAGAGCTGGCAACGAATCACGACCTAACGAACTAAGTGAACGAACTAGTTCGTTTGGGAGTCGCGAACTAAGTCGTTCGATCTCAGGTGCGAACTGTTACGCCCAAGGCTAGTGTTTAGTAACAAAAGAACTGGGAACCAGCGACAAAATGCGCAAAGACAATTTTTTCGTAAAGAAGACGTTACATCTGTTGTAGCATTCGAATTATCCTCATATCGTGCAAGACTACACGCGAACGTAGATGATGAACGTAGATATACTATAAAAATGTTATAATATATCGCTAGCAATTTTAGTTTACGTTTCATCAGTTCTCCATGAAGATGTTTCTTGAATTTGTCATTTTAAGTTTAGAGAAGTATTATCAAGCAGTCGGAAGAGTTTCTTGGCGGGGGATTCCGTTCAATAGACAGTGCGAATTGCACTTACGTGATGGCGAGCGAGTGCTAATTAAGTTCATGTTTCATTTATCTACTCGAAACTCGTCTTTATAAATGTAATTTGAACCTGCCATTAGGTATTTTTAATTTTTATTATGATATGTAAGTTTGTGTATTAATTATTTGTAAATAAAGTTGTAAAATTAAGAGTTTGTTTCCGTTTAGTGGGTAAGTGTTGATACGTTCACATTTTATTTGTGTTGAGGAATGTACCACGGATATCTGTAACCAAACTTTGCTACACTAGCTAAGGTGTCGTGGACATATTATGTGTGTATGTATTTACTAGGTGCCTAAGAAAATATAGGTACGTAATCATAAACTAAATTTGTAAAATAGTAAAAGAGTTATGTAGAAATATTTTATTAACATAAGATTAAGCACTAAATGTGGTATTTTTGTTAATGAGAAACGTTATTGCGACATAACCATGGAATATTTATGAATTTGTTCAACGCACTGTAAATGTGGCCAAATCGTATTCATCACGTAGCTCGCCTTGTTCAACAACTTGTATTTAGAATAGCGCGGCTTCGTTAAATATTTCTCAGTTGTATATAAAATTGCCAAAAATATGTAGACAATTAGCGTTACAAATATAATAGAGTGTATTTAATAAAATTAGTTCTCTTGTTTAGTGTAAGGTGGACTGAGCGATGTGGTCGATTAAAGTTTTTCACTAGCGCAAACTTTAGCAGAGTGCTAGGCTTAGTGCATAGGCAGTGTATAGGTAAATGCTGGCAACACCTTCCTGGTTTCCCGTTATAATTGTCCCGCGAAAATTGGGATTCACGCGCACATAAGCGCATTGGGTTCATTAACGTCTATTTTTGAGTGTTTCTATTAATTTATTTTCTAAATTTAAGAACCATTCACCGTTGAACTACAACATACTATCGATGTAATTAATACTTGTTAGGTAGCAAGAGCTTATTATTTCTTTATTTATCTACCGGCTTGATACGTACACGGTGTTCGTAAAAATTGGTTCTTTTTGATAAGTCCATGCAGGTAGAGCGCCTTGTTTTAAATTATTTTCATTAAATTCATTAGATTACTATCGATACCGTCGCAATGCAGCTAACTATTATCGGAACAGTTTCGTGCGAAAGCCTGCGGCCCGCCTGCAGCCAACGTTTACTGTCAATCGTATAAATATATTTTCATAATTCAATTTCGAAATGTCTTTTTAGTTTAGAAACATATTTTTCGGCAAAATTTAATACGTCCTAGTTTTTTTACAATTAACATAGTCGTGCATTTTTATGGTAAAGTAACGAAAATCAAAATAGAAATATTTTAATCACTGAAATTAAAATTAAATTATGAAACATGCGATGCAATGTCATCATTGCAGAAATTATAACTGTTTTATGAAAATTTAAACTCGAAGCGCGATTTGCGTGCCCTTATAGTTAAGAATTTCAAATAACCTATTTTATATAGCCATTGTACACAGAATAAGCTTTATCAGCATTTCCATACGAGTGAGACAGTTATTTTCCTTAACATTTTTAACCATCTTCGTACGTATAGCAAATTATTTCAATGCAAGCAGCAAGTACAAATTTCTGTTCCGGTCGGTTGTATGGTAGCTGCGTGCACCATGGACTGTCAACATCACAGGAACGAATAATAGCTCATTATTAATATCTCGAAAGGTCTAAGTACAAAATTTGAACTTAATTTTAAGATCTCAGACGCAATTATAAATGGTGAGACGAATTAGTATTAAAAAGATGGCGTTTCAAGTTACAGTTGACGAAATGTTTCAGACTAATTTTAATGTGAAAACATTACCTAAACGCATTCGAGTATTTTATTGTTTATTTCTATGTTAAGCCGGGTTCACATGTGTATATTTGCCTGGATCGATCAGTACCCGTATCCTAATACGCCGCTCGCACACGATACGCGAAACGCGACAACTAAATACGTAGCTCGATACAGTATTAATAACACGGTAATACAAAGCGTTTATCGCGTCCGTAAATGATGCACATGTGGATCTGTAATATGTGATGTCAGTGTAGCGAGAGTGCGAGTGGCTGCCGACGGGCGCTCTGTGCGGCCAGCGCGGCGGCGGCGCTTCTATGTTGAGATATTAATAAATCTGAATGTAGCAAATATTGTTTTACTCTTGTCCCCTTCTCCATCCCCAGTATTATCACCGGCTCATTAAGACGCGTTTATTATTGCGATAGCGTTATAAACAAAACATTTCTTTTAAAATACCATCAAATGGTAGAGTTAAGAACGTCGCAGGTGCCACCGCTAAGGTGCACAGGATTCCGGGTCAAATAACTACTACTAATAGAGTTACTAACACTGTTCAAAGTACGAACGCTGACAAACAAACATTTTTCAAAGTACGAACGCACCTTGCCACTGAAGATTATAATATGTTGGTAAACTGGTAACTGAACCTATTTTTTTAGACAATATCATTGCTGTGGCATCTTCGATAAAATGAATTGTCATAGCACTCGACGGGAAAAATATGCTTTTAACTGTTGAAGCAGAATGAATAGTATTTTATTGCAAAACGATGACTAGTCGTTTACACAGTTGTATTTAGAGTTGATGGCACATGTTTGGGAAGTTTGATGATGCTTCAATACGAAAATGTTGAATTTCTTTGTTGTTGTTCCGTTGCACTAAAACGTTAAATACCAATTAAGCTATAGTATACATTTAGGCACAACTTGTCCTAATATTATCGAGAGGTTCTTTAAATCAGTAATTGGGTTAATTGCACAATATGTAGTCACTATCAAATGAATTCAAAGTAATAACTAGTAGTGCTTCACACACGGAGCGGCTGGCGGAGTTCCGCTGCCAGCCTCTCGTAGCGCGGGAGACGTCCGTGACGGGCAGAGAAACGTAAAAAGGGTTGCAGCCCCCGACCCCACGATACCGTTTCATTCGATACGAGTTCTATAAACAACTATAGTACGACACAATCGCCGACACCTACGAATCATTTATTTATTGTTATTCCAGAGATCAATTTACTCGTTTGGGTTTGCAGTTAATAATAGTGTTCAGCCACGAACGTTAAAACCGTATGCGAGCAAACCGAAGTTTAAGACGCGTATCGAGCGACATCTACCGAGTTCGTCGGCGAGAACACATCTTACTACGTCTGTACCTGTATCACGGACTATATTACTGTACCTGTATTACGGACGCGGTCGGCGAGTCCAGACACATATTAGAGGTAATAAAAATAAGCATAAAATATGTAGCACATGAAAATTTATTACATGTTAACAAATGATGTACGTCACAAAACTCTGCATAGAACAAATTTTATTTCATTATGATCGTTTGACTGGACGTGCGAAGTTGTCCAACAATATTATTATTATTCTCCTGCGTCGGAGTCGGAGAGTGTTGTGTTGTGCAGGCCCGTGCACACTTATCACCGTTATTTCCCATTTCATTGAAATTCGAAATAAAAAAAAACACACACATGTAAAAATATCGCATTTTATTAACTAGATTTATACACACAGCTACAGACGTCTCACAAAGCTCGTCCAGACACACACACACACAAACGGACAGAAATGGCACAGCAAAATGGCCACCTTTGCACATTACATGGAGTATATTTTTAACTTTACATGTTCTTATGATATTTCTAATTAATTTGCTCATAAAAGATCCAGTTAATATAATTTTATAAGTTCGTAATCTCCTTTGTAATATAGCTAATGAAGAAGTAACAGACCCATTCATACGATTAGTGATACTTCGGGTCCAGGAAGACGGTTCTCATTTATTGATATAAAATTAAATCGTGTACTAACCACGTTAACACTTTTCAATCAGGTGAAAACCGAATAGAAATATGCTCAGTGGTATTATAGTCTTTGTCGTAATAATACTAAAGAAAATCTAAATAACAGAGAAAAATAGTAATTATTGTAAACAATAATAACGAAAGCTGTAAAAGCGGAGTCTCTCAATTGTCACTTGCGCGTAGTTACATCGTGTCGCCATCGCCTTCACGCGTTAATGTTCCTCCACTGCATCTGCAGCTCGAACCGCCGGTTGGTGCGCACGCCCTTGATGGCGGTCCGGCTCTCGCTCCTGTGGACGCGTCTCTTCTCCGTGAAGGACTTCTCCCTCATGACGGCCAGGCGCGCCTCGTCCCGGCGGCGGCCCGTGACGCCCGCCAGAGACGGAAGCGCCGGGCGCGCGGTGCTCCGCGACGGGTCCGCGGCTCGCCGCTCCTTCGACTCGGTCTCGGCGTTGTCGGCGGCGACGCTGAAGGGGTTCACGTCCACGTTCAGCTTGAAGCCGAACCGCGTGTAGGGCGGCCGCGGCGGCTCGAGCGCGGGTAGTTTCGGTTTCGACGGCGTGTGAGACTTTGTCGCCGGTCGTCTGGTCGCCGGTGCCGGCGGCGAGCCGGATGGAGTGCCTTGGCAAAAAATAATTCGTTACTAGCGCGATTTCAAATACAACCTTCTCCTCGTGCGAACCGGCGCGAGACTTACGCGATCGATAGAAAATCAATTTGGTCTACTACTGCTAATTTAATTTCACATCGAGTAACAGACGACCCTCGGGAGCTCCCGTGGGAAGTCCCCCTTGACGTGGGTTTAGTTACATCACACGACACATGGTGCGCTCGCTCGCTGCCCTTGGAACGTGCGACGATACGATCGCCGCGGTTCGCGGAGACGCCTCGGCAGACGAGGCCCGGGTACAGACTACTACATTGAGAACCAAGTTTTATTCCCATTAACGAACACGATTAAATCCCAGCTTCGCAGTGTTACGACTTACGCGTAAATCGTTTCATTGATTTTACGATAAGTTATAAATGTATCAAATATTTATCATTTAACATGCAAGGAACGTCGACATTCCAAACTGTACCTACATACTCGTATATTGTAAAACTGACTTAGACTTCGAAACGCCACCAAATAACATTAACGGTAATGAGCGTGGAGCGGCAAAGGAACGATTTCAAAACTTGAACATTGCGATGTCGTCCAGTACCCGAGACTCCCGTTATCGCAGTCGTTAAATTTATCTACCGCTCATAAATACATAAATACATAATGTGTTCCCATCGCACCGATGACGTAGTAGCATTAATTTCTGCGGCGATAAGATAACCGGCGACGCGTCCGGGCTACCTTTGGGGCCGATGCGCTCGACGAGGGCGGCGCTGCCGGTGGGCGTCAGCAGCCGGCGGGCGCGCCGGGCCTTGCGCTCCTGGCACTCGTCCAGCGACTCCATCTTGGCGAACCGCTTCCGATGCAGCGCCGCGAAGTCGGGCAGCTTGGTGCGCGCCGCCTTGCCCTCCGGTTTCGGTTTGGAAGGAGTCGTCGTTTTCGAAGAGGGCGTACCGGAGTCGGGTAGTTTGGCTGCGGCATTATAACGACGCTCGGTAAGCGCTCTCTTATGAAACCGATTATTTTCCTTCACCTTTTTCTATAGAATGTAAGCAGTGGGATTCCTAAATATATGGATATTCATATTTGTACAATGGGCGGCTCCACTTTGATTTTCAATTTTAAACTTAATTTATTTTATTAGAATTAATTGTAATATCAACAAGTACAACAAGAATGTACAAGAAATCACATTAGCGGTATTGATCAATAGAACTCTGTAAAATCTATACGTCCCGCTCGATGGCCAGTGTGAATGAATCCTAAGAATGGATATGACTCGACAAAGCTTATTCATCGTTGGCATGAAGAGGTATCGAGTAAGGCGCGAAAAGTACTGACCGGCGGCGCTGAGTGTCCTGGGCCGGGCGGGCCTGCGCCCCTCGGGCTGCAGCTCGCGGGCCAGCGCCAGCCGCGTACGCTTGGCGCGCGACTCGCCCTCGTCGTGCGTGTGCGACCGCTTGCGGCCCGGCGCGGCTGCACCTTGTTTACGGCGGGTTTATTGGTAATGGAGGTATCGATAGCATTATATATTTCATTTTTAAGACAAGATTACACATTTTATCCATAAAATAAAATAGGCAGTTAGCTTGTGCAATTTGCAGCACCAGTGGAAACACATCCCACTATAGCATACTGGCACATCCGCTCCAGTGTTCACAGAACCTGGATGCTGAACCGGTTATGGGTTCTATTTCCACTCAATTTCAAGTTTTGTTGTGACTGAAAGTTGAATTATTTAGAAAATTTATACATGTCATTTATTACTTGTCCAGTCACAAGACTTCAGGACTGGGCTCTGCCTAGTATAGTACCGGATGGCCTTGTGTGAAGATATCCCAAGTTATTATTAAGTGTTATATAAACGATACCTCATTAGAAAAGGTCATTTCAGTGTTAGATATATGACCGGAAATAATTTTGTGAAGAAAAAATTTTGTTCTTACCACTGTTGTCAAAAACAAAACTCTTGTTAGACCCTTTCAAATTGGATTTTATCACCTTCCCCTTCATGTGTGACAGCACGGCGGGATTGTTCACGGGGCTGCAGAACATTACTTTGGTTTGTCGCGGTCTTATTTCAGCCAGGGATGACCTGCATGATGACTTTTCAATCGAGCGAGTTAAATTTAATACAATCTTTTCCTTTTGGGAACTCTTCGACACAGGAAATGGCGTACATCCAGGAGAAGCTGTATAGTTATTTTTAGTTGGAGATTTTTCATTCGACTTTGGAGACATATCTGGACCATTCTTAGTAAATGTGCCTTCACGTCTCAAAGGAGTCGAAAGTATTTGGACATCTGCCTTTTCTGGGGTCATATTAATGCCTGTGGAAATCTGAGTGTCATCAATACTGCTCTCTATTAACACTGGACTGAGATTCATAATATTTTCCATCTTGGAGTCATCACTAGTAATACTGATCCTGGAACTGTGTTCAGATTTATCGTCTGTAATGTCAACAGTGGCATCTGAGCTAATGAGTGAGGATTTTTGGGAATCATTCTCTGATATTCTAAGATTATTGTTATCCATGTCAAAAGTGGTGTTAAAATCCATATTACTGTCTTTGTCAAAAGTTATTTCAAGAGACTTTGTTTTTGGGATGCTACCTTTTAAGTTAATCTCAATGGTACCATTCAGATTCTTCTCAGATCCATGTGAAGTATTTATTATCTGAGGCAATTTTTTTTTCCTAGCTGAACCTTTATCAAAAGTTGAACTTTGTGGATTTGAATCCTGTCTGTCAAAAGTAGCATTTGCAACTTCATGCATTTCAAATATATTGTCAATTTTGTCAAAAGTATTGTTTTTCACACTAGATTTCCTCTTCTCTTTATTTTCATTCCCATGTTTAGTGTTCAAGCCAGCAGGCGTATCCCCTGTTTTATCAAAAGTACTATTAAGATTGTGACTATTATGGCACTTAATATTGGTTACATTTACTGGTAACATGTCATTTATGTCTATATTTTTATCATTCACCAGAGTCCTAAGATCTTCTGTTTTATCAAAGGTAGCATTTTTAATACTGTCACTTTTATCTTCAGCAAAATTCACAGATATTTTATCATTACCCTCAGTAACTCCACCATTAACTGGGCTGCCTGCAGCACTTCGGAAGGAGTCTAGGGACACATTAACTTCATTATTGATCTTACTTGTAATAATCTGATCCTCTACCGGCTGATCGCTAATATTACTATTAGGCTTTTTCTTCTTTCTACCAACTTTCTTCTTTAAGTGTACATTCTCAGTTACCAACTCAACAACTTCTTCCTTATCAACGGCAATTTCTGTATGTCTCTTGTTGGTTTTCTTCTTTTTACTTATCTTTTTATTATCCTCAATTGGCTTTTCATCCTCTTCTTTAGTGATTAGAAAGCTTTCTTTGCCAGTTACATGCTCAGGTATAACATGCTTCTGTACTTTGCGGGGATTTTTTACATGATTGTTATTGGTGATATCAGATTCTCCATTGTTGGACATCAATATATCAACATTATTTTCTTTAAGAGTGTTCTGCCGAGTCCTTCGAGTAGGTTTCTCATAGCTAGCAAGCGTTACGCTGGGAGCGTCGTCGTCTGCAGGATAGCTCACGTAGTTGCTTCTCTTTTTTACATTCAAATCTATGTTTTCCTTTTGTTTCTTTTTACGGGTTTTACGTTCGCTTTGGAAAACCGCTACTGTTTTTTCGTTTACATTGTCTTCTATTGGAGTCATGGATCCATGAATGCCTGAAGAAATATAAAAAAATTCGTGAATTAATTATAACGCTACTTGAAACGTCATTGGTGGCCTCGAATAATTTACCATAATATAATGACAATTTTCATTATTATGTAAATCAAGCGATGATTCCATAAAATATTCAGAGATCAACAAATATATAGTCAGCAGTTATTAAAAAATATAAAACTACGCCCTATTGTCCTTCTTACAACAAATTAAATTCTCACAAATAATAGTGAAATCAAAACTTACGTTTGCCTGATCTTGTGGACATGTTTCTTTGTAAAAATAATAAACACCTTTTTCATTAAATTAGAGAAACATCACAACACTCACAAACAAACAATTATTTCGTTAGCGTCGTTTAAAACTTTGAAAATTTTCAAACGGTTGTCAATGTCGCTTAAGAAAAAAAAATTTTATATTCGGATAGTCTACATGAATAGAAATGTTGATCTAAGATCTATATCATGTTTGTGACAACATTTTCAATATTGTTCGTCAGTAATATTCACGATTACTTACGTAACTTACTTATATTAATAATATGTCTATTACTTATTTGAGGAAAATCACGTAAAAGTTAATAATCAATTAAATTAAATGTTAGATAACATTGTTTTTAATTTAGTAATCAATAATTACTGATTGTAATTGTAATTGTAATCAATAATTACTATGTTGCTTTGTTACCTATAAAAATTATATATTCGAAAGAGTTTAATGTTCATCAATTGGTTATTAAATTATTATAGTTTATTAATCCTTGGATATAACGGAAAATGCCTAAGCCTACATTTAACAACAGAATGAAATGTCATGTATCAATGTCATAATAAGTCAACGATCAAGGGGTGGAACGCGTATCTGTTGTTTGGTCGATTTTAAATAAGCGAACGTTATTATTTAATATGCGAGATTTTTATTTAAATAACACGATAAGTACAATATTAATAATTATTTGTGTTATGAAATGCTATAATTAAGTATGTTGTGGCGAAGAATTTAACGGCAAGTTGTATGAGTCAGTGGAGAGCAAAAACAATGGGGCGTCTGTGTCTGATTGCTTTAGCGGTAATTGCTGTATGTTATGAGTATTGTAGCGGAGAGCGGGGTGAATACGTAGGCTGTTACAAGTTCAAAGATGATGTTCTAAATACGCACACTGGACAATCCGTTGACGTGTGCCTGTCCGCTTGCGAGCATGTTTATTACAAGTACGCCCTCATAGGTAACGAATCCACGTGCTTCTGTGGTAATGTACCGGGGCAGTTCAAACTTGACGCGGAGCATTGCAGTACGCCTTGCCCTAAGAACGAGACCCAGAACTGCGGAGGAGAGAATGCCGCCAGCGTTTACGACACTGAAGTTACCGTCCCCGGACCACCTATGACATTAGAAGTGGTAAACGTTACTGAAACGACCGTCCGAATTCAGTGGACTGCACCGCAGGCCTTCACAGTGATCACTGGGTATGTAATTGGAGTAACTGTGATTGAAACATATGCTGAGTTCTCTCTGATGCCAATAGAGTGGAGTGTATCAAACGGCACCCTGTACACAGAGCTCCCTAACCTACAGCCGGGCTCAGTATTCAACATAAGTGTAGCATCTACTAACTATCAGGAGAGGGGTGAGAGTATAAGTGTTACTGCCGAAACTATCATTGGTACTCCTGACCCCAGCCCTCCTGACATAGAAATACGCGAGAGACGTGGTGACAGAATGGTAATTCATGTCCCTGAAGCTCAAAATATCAACGGACCCGTTTCCATGTACAGAATTGTTGTTTCAATAGAACTCTTTCAGCAAGGTTTCATAGTGGACAATCTTGGCAACCATACATATGCACAAGAACAGGGCTTGCCATACTACATCACTGCCGAGATTGATCCTGATGATATAAAAAATGACTTTATCATCGGGGACAGGAGGACCTATAATGGCTTTTACAACGCACCACTTCCATTAACTAACGACATAGAAGTGTCTCTCGGTATTATCAGTGAAAAGAACAATGTACGCAAGTTCAGATATGCAGAATCCACTAAAAAAATTATTTTGCACATTAATGAACCTGAAGAAGTATCCCCTATGATTGTGGCGCTCGGTGCGGGCATAGCCATCGGTGTAGTTCTCTTATTGATTGGCATTGGCTCTCTAATTGTACTCAGGAAGAAAATGCACATGGCAAGGTTGCAAAGAGGCTCCCAGTCGATGCCACTGAGCCTCAGCGAGCCTTGCCTTGAAATAGAAAATTCTGGCTTCCTACAGGATGAAGATGAAAGAGTGGACTATTATGGCAACTTAAAACGCAAGTTATGGAACATTCCTAGACATCTCATTGATATTGACATTTCTTGTGTTGTCGGTATTGGCACCTACGGCAAGTTCACCAGAGGCAAGGTGCAGCAGCACGGTGCCCAAACACCCGGATTGGTCCAAGTGGTATCAGATAGAGAATTGGACAAGCCTGACAAGAAGCTCATGCTTCAAGAATTGGATCTTCTCATAAAGTCCAGTGAACATGAAAACATAATATCGCTAATTGGAATTTGTGAGACAAATACGACTCTGTTCGTTGTACTTCAAGATACAAAAATGTCTTTGAAAGAATTGTTGCTTCAAAGTCGTCACAGAGACCTTCAGAATAATAAGTTTTGCTTGACAACTGAGAATAAGATTCTACAATTTTGTGCGGACATAGCACGTGGCATGGATTACTTGCAAAGCAAAAAGATTGTTCACAAAAAATTGAGTTGCAGGAATATAATTATCGGCGATGGTGGGTACGCAAAGGTTTCTGGTTTCGGATTGGCGCACATTCGTCCGCTGCACGAAACTCCCGACTACACGCGCTGGACGTCGCACGAGATGCTCCGACAGACAAGGTTCAATCCTAAAGCAGACGTTTGGTCTTTCGGGTGTTTAATATGGGAGGCGTTGACGATTGGAGCAACGCTATACTCTCACACGGCAAACAAGGACGTGGCCGCGCGCGTTCTTCGCGGCATGCGCCCCTCGCAACCGACGTATGTGGGGGATGAATTGTTCCAACTGTGCCTCCAGTGCTGGCAGGTGGACCCCGACGAAAGGCCCTCCTTCTCGTTGCTATTACGCGAGCTAACGCCGTTCGCCGACGGGCCGGGCACGCGCTGTCTCAGCTTCACGCACTACAATGGCTTCGCATACGAACCTCACGTCCCACAGTATGAAATCGTAACCTAGCATCGTCCATTGAAATCGTCTACCTTCTACCTTCACAACTATGTATTCATATTTTGTTTAATCATAGGATCCATTCGAAATATTTTTGTGCACAACATTGTGTTTTCGTAATTTTTTGAGAACAAAAATGTTCATTTTGCGTTGAAGCGCTAGATAGTTATTTCTCGTTTATTTAAGATGTTTAAATTTCACATCATAATATAACATATTGTTGAATATGTGTTATATATTGTTGCATATTTTCAAATTTCAAACAAGCATATGACATGAACTTAACTGTATGTTGATAAAGATGCGCGGTGAAATTTATTTTTTTTATGTACACGTTATGTATTATAATTTGCGTAGTAATCATAATTTAAGGTAAATGAAATCCAAAGATATCTTCCAACATCTACTGCCGTCACAACTGAAAGTAGTTTACTTTAAATCTCGTGTCATAAGAGTGGAAATGGCTCGTCCATTGTTCCATATTCGTTATCCTGTTCTGGGAGCTCAAATTGCCGTCTTTATACACTGCGATACGGTGAGTGGTCGCTTGTTATGTTTTTGCTGCCTCCTAATGCTATAACAGATATTAAAATGACCATAATCGGTATAGAGATGCTAAACGAGTATAAATTTGTGTAAAACATATGAAAGTGCAGCGATAGTATGTTACCTTAGAACCATTGTAGTGTAGTTCATGATTCTGTGTTAAAGTATAGTAAATAGTAATGTAGGCTGTAGCGTTTTTTGGTAATTATTGTACTGATCATCGGTGGCTCGGGGCTCCGGCCGGGAAATCTTTTCGAGGCCCTCGCCTATTAGGTAACATTAATTTTGATATCGTTATACCTTATAATACCAAACTTATAGCAATACGTAACGCCAAGAGGGATAAGATGAAGTTTGAATCGTCAATTTTTTCTACCGAGCGGTCGCGCGCCCTCCCGCAAGAGCGAGGCCCCGGGCGAGTACCTGCGCGCCGCCCCGTGTAGTGGTTCCCACTGACGGTCATACAAATGTTAAGTATACCTAAATATCAGCAGTCTTAGCGGGTCCTTCTAACGGTACATATCTATCGATATATACTAACACTACTATTACATAAGTACTTCATGCTCGGACTAGGGCCTGTATTTATTATTTTAGAATATGGGTTTGTTTTTTGCATCATTGTACGTAATTTTTATGTAGTAATAACTAAATTATGGTAGAACGCCACGATTCGCGACAGGAAAATAGTTCACTCTGATCTGTGTTAATAAGCAGGCATGAAAATATTTATGTATCTCTTACAAGATCTGCGAAGCGCGTTGTGTGTCTTTTGCGATAAAGTATCGATTTCGTTAGCCCCACGATGCCAGGGGACCCTACTCGCTTATCTATGGTTCCTCAATCATAGCATCATTAGGTAGTCTCAGTCTGTTGATTTGTTTACATGAAAACAGTGATTTTTTTGTACTTTTTGTAAGCTTTAATATTATAATTTGTAGTGATGTATACATATCTAACTTAGAGAGTAGTTATTGTGTTCACATGACATTCCAATTTTTTTATATAGTTTTTTATTATTTACTTTGATATTTGTAATTTGATAAAATATCAATTTGCACGAAAAGGCCAAAGAGGAAAGAAATATGATATAACGTTCGAGATAACACTCGTGTCTTCTTATAGAATTGACGTTAATCAAGAATTTACAAATAACGTACACAATATTTGCCAACTGTATTTTGGTTACAATGAATTGATTGCGCTTTTTTGAAAATGCCAACCGATGTTCAAAAGTGTACATTTTCGAACGCTAGGTGTTCGTTGTTAGGATCCGTTCACACGATGACTTTCTCGCAGCTCACGAGGTCATGGGCATCGTGTACAATTTTTTTTTGTAAATAAATGTTTTAACGTTTCAAATGTGTATAAGTAAATAGGCAAACGCACTGAAGCCCTCCGTAATCTTCTGTATTGTTGCAGACAGGTTCTTTATAAAGTCTAATTGACCAATAAGGAAGGAATTTTAGAAATTCTACTCGTGAGGGGGTCAAAAGTTTGTACGACCAGTCGTCGGTTTGGAAACTATAGTTAGGTACACGCTCTCGGTCAATGCATTTATTAATTTTTGAAGTCCAATTTTAGCACGAGCGCAGCCGCGGGCTCAAGCCAGTTGTCATTCTTATGCACAAACATCGACTAGCTAAACTGATATAGTCTTTTATATATATCTTCCTCTTTGGTGTTGTATCTGTTTTAGCTATTTTTAATAGAATTATACGCGCTCATGACTAACTTGTATTCCGTCCATATATTTTTGTATGAAACTCATTTACTTAACAACGCTGAGTAATACTTAATAAATATTCAATAAAATGTGTATTTTAATTTTTTCATTTGCACTCTGAAGTGTGTGTGGGGGAGGGGGGAGGGTCAGAATTGAAACTAGACGGTGTAATCCTTTTTGTATTTATTTAATGTTAATATTATATAGACAATGTTCAAGGTACCGTTTAATTGGTTTTCGAGCTTTTAACACTAGAACAATGTAATGTTATTTGACCTCTTATTATTAAACATTGCAAATTAACATTAGACAATAAACAATGTCGGTAGTACAACTAAATATGTAACTTTGACTAAAGTATAGCGAATTTTAAATTCAAAACATTGCAACTCAAACTTAATTAGATATTATTTCTCATACATAACGTAACATTTGCAGACCCGTTTACAGTAAACCAAGTTAACAAAAAAATAATAAAATATAAATCCATCACTGAACTGTACAGCAACAAATGTCATCAACACATCGCGTACAGACCGAGCCGAGCCGGCGCGCCTATACATACTTATAATACGCAACAAGTTACAATTCAATAGAATTATTTCAACATATCAATCTCAACACGTGTAAAGGTCGATGAGACAACGACCGAACGGCGCCCGAGTCCGGCACGGACCGACCGACTCGCCGACCCGCCCACCGACCGCCCGCCCGCGAGCCGCTCGCGGCCACTTCCGCTCGCGGACAATTCCACATGAAACCGAGTGAAAATTTTAATGACAATAAACAATATATTACAATAATTCCCTACCGCTCGGGACGCTCTCGTGACGATGTCAATATGCACATGTTGATTCCTCAGTCTTTAATAAATTGATGACAATGAGCAAGGAGAAGAACGCAAATGAAACAATGTTATGCAATTATATACAGATAGTCTGTCGGGCGCCGGCGTCCCGAGCGGGCGGCGGCGGGCGGGGCGGGGGCGCCGTCGTGTCGAGTTCGAGTCGAACGCACAGCCATGTTCCTATACACAGTATCGAACCCTACGCTAGACCGACGCGCCCGGCGGCCGCCGCCGGCGCCGCTCACCCGCCGAGCTACCTACACGGTAATTACAATAAACCACTCTATCAACAAATTCAACAACATTTAGCTATTAAAATTAAAAGGACCTCGTCGATGCGCCGAAGTGAACGACGATAACTAGCTACCTTAATCTACGACATCGAAATTCCTTAATCGAAAATAGCGGTAAAGTGCGTCCTCCGCGAGCGCGCTCGCCGACGCCGGCGCCGTTCATATCGCTCGGCGCCCGCGCGGCCGCACCGCGGTATCACAAACGGTCCACCGGCCGGACGCCGGATTGGATCTCTTCACGCTCTTAAAACGACAGTTACCTATGGAGCTCACTAAAAGTATGAATAAACAACAACGTCTGAGCATTAATTATTATTTATCGATAGTCACTACTCGTATGGCATCGCTCGGGCGGCCGCGGCGACGGAGCGGCGGCGCCCCCCCGCGCGCCCCGCTCCGCCCCGCTCCCGTCGCCGCCGCGCTACCGATCTCGTGACTCACCGCAATATACTCTCAAATATTATAACAACATTATTATAACAACGTTAACATTTTTTCCGGTAATTTTAAAATTATCTATACATACCCACCGTACTGTTTAAACATGAATAATTACAACTAACTATGATTCCTTCGATAGTTTAATTTTCGACATGTTCTTTACGGTGTCCCCGCGCGACGACGTCTGCGCCGACTCCGTCCGTCCCCGTGACGATGACGACCAGCGCGAGCGACGCGGGGCGGTGACGACGCACGGCCGACGATTCGGCCGCGAAGGACCATGCGCTGCGAGGTGCGGGGGCGCGACCCCGGCGCGAGCGAAGGCGGACATTGTAAAGAACAGTTCGGCCAGACGAAGGCGAAGACAACTAAGGGAACCTAGACGAGAGGGCGAGGAGAGGGCGAAGAGAGGGCGAGAGGGGCGGGGATGCGGGGGATGCGACGCGCGGCGGCGGCGGCGGGGCGCGGGGCGCGGGGCGGCCGGCACGCATCTACTTACTTACTTTATTATAATGAGAAATAACAACGTGGAACTAACGGCAAAGTACGTTTGCATCTAGGAATCGCTTAGTTTACTTTAATAATTATTCTATAACATTAAATCGTCAACAACAACGCCGGCCCCGCGCCCCGCGCCCCGCGCCGCCGCCGCCGTTCTGTTCGCTTTCGAATAATTGACGCAATCACTTACACGTACCGACTAAACGAGTTAAGTTTCAATACAATTGAGCTCGTAAAATCGACGTTTACAGGCACATCGCACGGAGCGGCGGGCCCGCGCCCGGCCGCGAGCGTGCCGAGACCGCTATTACTTTTAATTGACATAATACGATATCCGTACCTACCCCCAAATATACGTAATTATAGTTAAGATGAGAAGTCGAAAAACACCAGAGGTCGAACGGCGATACCTAAGTATAATAATATTTCAAAGATTTGAATACACTATAATATAATAACTACCTACGTTCAATGCGACTACGATGCCTCGCGCGCTACCGCAAGTCGATCCGTTAAGCCGATTCGAACGATTAACTATACTTTATATGTAAACGCGTTCATTTGTACTTCACTCCGGGGCGGCGCGACGGCACCGCCGCGGTGACGAACCGACCGAGCCTACCCACCGTCTAACTCCGCGACCGACGCGAAGCACCTCGACGACGTCGAGAAAACGATCGATCGCAGCTCGCGACGAGCCGCGCTCCGAACGACAAACGACTTCATTTCGATACATCATTACTGTAAATAAGAAATATTTCATATTGTCATCTCGAATAATATATAGAAATCTGTTTTAAAACGTTTAAAATATATAACTCTCTACTATTATGGACATGCATTTCATTATTATTTTAAAATTGTACTTATATTTTAAAGAGAAAATTTAGACGAAAATCGACGACTACGAAAACGGCACTAACAGAAGTAAAAACATAATACATTATAAACGTATAAAAAATAAAGATCTTTACGCGAGAAATCAGGAATGGAATGAACGTCCCGCCGCCGCGGCGCGACGGACGGACGCGCTCGTCAAACTGTAAAACGTAACCGTAGCCGACTAACGCAACGTACACATAGTTAACACAGACCGGCCTCGGCGACCGCGTCGACGCTACGTTCGAGTTCGGCGTCGAGTCCACTAAAATAACTTAACAAATGGTAACATTCACAATGAAATCAACAGTGTAAATAATATTTGTATGCGGCGAACGACATAAAAAAATAAAACGTGCATGGAATAGGAATTTCCGTGATAGGACATATCACAATCGTATTACGTCTCGGACGAGCCGGGGCGGCCGCGCGTGACTAGATGGCCTCTCCCGCCCGCGCCGCTACTGCATGAGGCCGGAGATGGCGTTGTGGCGCGTGCGCTTCACCTCCTCCTCCTGGATCTTCTGCTCGATGAGGTAGTGCGCGTTGCCGATGGCCGTCTGCGTGCCCGTGATGGTCACGATGCGGTTGCGCGTGCCCGGCGCGAACGTGCCCTTCTTCGAGATCTGGATGTTGGCGCCCGACATCTGCTGGATCTCCACCAGGCTGCGCCCGCCCGGACCTGCAAGGGCCCGCCCCGCCCCCGCGTCACGGCTCGCTCGGACTCTCTCGGCCGACCGTCGACCGACCGACGAGCGACCGAGGGAGCCCCACCGCAACACATTTCGTGACTGGGATACTGACACGCCTGCGCCGATGTAAATCGTACAAGAAGTACATCACTCTGTACGAAGAGAAAATGTTGAAAAATATCTAATTTCCTTCTTCCGACTCGGAATTGTCAGCATCGGCCACCGCGGTGACGGCCCGACTCGCCGTCTACCGAATGTTACCTCTTGTCCGAACCATGAACGTCAACGGTGAAAATGTCCAACGGCCGCTTTCTTTTTTGGCACTTAAACGGAAATAAGCGGTTCGGTCGAGACGTCAGCCGGCTCCGAGTGCGAGGGAAATAGACTGACCTAGGATGGCCCCGACGATGACCTCCGCGATCTCCACGTTCTTGGAGTCCTTGACGCCGGCGTCGGCGGGCGTGGGGCTCTTGGAGAGGGGCAGCAGCGAGGCGGAGGGGAAGGCCGGCACGCCGCCCACGCCCCCCACGCCGCCCACGGCGCCGACGCCCGCCGACAGCGAGATGGGCGCCACGGCTGGGGGGCGAAGCGCGTCGAATGCAACCTCCGCGAAACGCTCTAAGGAGCCGCCGCGCGCGCCGCCTGCGGAGCGTCACGCTGAGGGTTCGGCGCGCCGCGGCCGGCGGCCGGCTGGCGGCTGGCGGCTGGGTGCGGCGCGAGGTGCTCGCTTGCGTTAGAACGTTTCGCGCCGTCGCGGACGCGCGACCGGTCAGCGACCCTCGCCCGCCCCGCGCCCGCGCCCGCGCCGCCGCCCGCCCGCCCGCGCCGCGCCGCCCACACTGCCCGCGGGTGATGCCGCCGTACGGCACCTAACCTCTAACCGCCCTACCGGGACCCGCGCGGACTCCCGACGCACCGCTGCGGGTCCATTTTAGAAGGAGAGCGCGAGAGCGCGCTCGACGCGATTCGAAGACTAAACTTAAGCCAATCGGTAAGCTACTGAAAAATATTTCTAGTAAAATCGGTCACAACAATCAGACGGTGTAAAATCTACGCACGGAGGACTCGTTACATAAAAAGAAATCTCGACAGTCTACCGCAATTTTACTGATAACGCTAGGTATATTAAAAAATATAGGTGTTTAAATAATGTCTACAAAAGAGCAACTAAAAAGTACACCAGCATAACCCACGAGAGTGTTCGGCGTGACGAGACAATACATTGTAGTAGGTGTTCGAACAGACCGCGCCGCACACGCTGCGGCCCACGACTCGCGTCCCGCGCCCCGCCGCCCCCCGCGCCCCGGAATGGGACCGGCGGTAGACCGCAGCCGAACTAGCCCGAGAAGAACGCGAGGTGACCCCGACGGCCGGGCGTCGTATAGCGCAGCGCGCCATCTGTTTTTGTTCGAGGCAACTGAGTTTTGCCATTTCCTTGCTTTTCTATTTCCAATACGCGCTTCCATATATCGCATCCACGTTCGAGTCTCATTAATAGCAAACCATTATTTGTATAATTTTTTTATATTTTTTATTTTTTTTATTGTACTGTTTATATTGCGTACGAGGCGAAGGAAGGAAAAAATTCCTGATGCACAAGTTTTAATTCGAGTTCTCTTTCGTGGCCCCCTAATTTTCTCATCAATAGTAAATATTTAAAAAAAACAATCGTATTCTGCGAGCACATGCGCTCGGTCGTGCGACGGATCGTTCGCACCGACGATGACAAAATGGCGGTCGATTTGTTTTCTGTCAAAAAATTTACAAAAATGAAACTTGAAAAAAGTTGTAACGGATTTTTACCTGCACCGACCTCTTAGTTAATCGATGTTGCAGAATATACTATATTTTCTGCCGACCGTGCATTATAGGCGACGCGGCCGACGGTCGGAGGTCACCGACGTTCCCTACACTCGGTTCGATCGCATCGTGCGGCGGCCACCTAGCGGCTAAATATTCGTAAAGCGTAGGACACGAGTCGTTTTTACCGTACGGAAGGAATGCCGTGGACGTCATTATTATTGTTATTACAACATTTCAACGAACCTACGACCTCATTGTCGAGGGGCGGAAGTCCATTTCGCTTTGTAATAAAACCGCTCGACGGACGAGCATTTGGACCTCTAAGGAAAAGATTCGATTGTATAATGACACCGACCCGAGATCGTAGAACGGAAGTCGATCGAAGCGGTGTTCATTTATTAGGATCGACACGCCGAGCCGTTTCACAATTTGAGCGACAATGTCAAATTATATTCATTATATTAATATCAATGTTACAAAAATATTTATATTGTAATTGACGGAAAAAATTTAAATTTAATTTTAATTTAATTTAAATTACGTCACAACTATATGCAAGCGATCACACTCGAGTCACTTCGTTTACGCTCCGCGACCGAATTGAACGTGTAGACAAAATTATGATTTTAATTAAGTTCTCAACGTTTCACGGAACCGAAGCGGTGTAAAGATTCTCGAAAGCAATAATTTGAGTATATTAATAAACATCATATTGTTCGTTATGGATTAATACATAATATCAGCAATACATGTAATAAATAGAGAGAGGGGATCAAAATCGTGAAACGGCCCGAACCGGTCTCGCGAGCGGGGTGTTCTCATTTCATTCTGTGAAGAACCTCGTCCGAGCCGCGTCAGCGGAGCGCGCGATGCCGTCCACGGCGCGGCGTTACGTGTATTGCCGACGGGCCGGCGGCGCGAGACGGCGGCGCTCCGGACGATTCGGACACTCGAAGAGTGCGGCGGCACCGGACGAGCCGACGGTCGTGCGATCCGAGCGATCGGCAATACAAGACGACACCGAGACACGCGATACATCCATGCGAACGGTGTCGAGCGTACGATAGGCATCGATCGTGATATATTACATATAACAGTGCGCAGCGGGCCGTCGCGTGCGCCGATCGAGCGAGCGAGACGGCGCGTATCGCCGCTCGCGTCGCTCCATCGCCGCGACGCGTCCCGGCCGACCTCGCACCGCTCGAGTCGACGTTTCATGCGATCGACTCGCCTCGAGCGTTCCGACGGCGGTACGTTCGAAAATGGAAGAGAATAGAAGAGAATAGAAGAGAATAGAAGACAGTCCGCGACTCGCGTTCGGTGCGAAGTGACCGGCCGCTCCGGGAAGGACGAGGCGTACGTTTCCGTGTCGTCGAAGATTTTACAGTACGGACGGAACGCCGGCGAGGGTTTCGGTTCGTTGCGGCTAATGTTTTCGGAACACGCGTGCGAAGCGTGGCGAAGGAATTCGGAATTTTGAAAGCGTGTCGCGATAGCGGGTACCGTGGCGTGCGACTCGCGTAGAGGGCGCCGCTGGCGATATTTTCAATTACATTTTTAAATTTTGCTACTACCTACGAAGCCGTACGATAACGTTCTTTACGTTACTCTCTATTGTGAGTGAGAAGAATTGTTTTCTTTTTTTATATAAAACGATAATCAGTGGGAAATAAATTTATTAAAAAAAAACTCGTTATGAACGAATTGTTGTATCATTATTTGTCGTACTGAGCTCTGTAAGAAAACTTATAAATTAAATTTGGCATTGACTTTAAACTATTTTTTATTTTTGGCAACTACCCTAATAAATGTTTTTTTAAAATTCACAATGAATTAAATCATGCTCGCTTCAAGAGTTCAATCAAGTTAGCAAATTTTTTATCTATTTATCGGTACGGTAAGAGCTGAAATGCTAATAAATAATAATAATGAACGTCGCTATTCAAGTAGCGGTCCAGCGACGCCATCTACCCCAGCGCACTCTGTCGTCAGCCATAGACTAGTTTAGTAACAACTCTGTTCAAACCCAACACAGCCAATGTTGTCAAGCCAATTACATGTAGAAACCCTTCAAAGCTAACTTTGACACAACAAAAACTACACCGCTCCTTCGAACACAGATTGCAAATAACACTTCTTAAAATGGCAATAAAAACTAAGTAAATATTTAATAACTTATTACGCGAATAAACAGAGACCGTATATAATATTAACTTTGTAAAACAATATAATATATATATATGTACATTAATAGATCGACTGAAACATATTTAATATACTATAGTAGTACTTTATAAATAGTTTAACTTGCATAATTTGTCACACGTTATTTCCAAATATTTTTGTTCAAAAGTCACACGCGAAAGCCTCATGCGGGTAATTAAAACTATAGTAACGCTCTATAGACACGATAAAATCTTTTCCGACACGTTACAATACGAATGGTAATTTATCGCGTAGAATGAGTCTGCAATATTATGCAATATATTGCATCGCGTAGACGAGGGGTCTCCCGTCGCCGCGAGAGGAGAGCCGCGTCCCGCGGGGGCCCGACGAAAGGGACATTAAAGCGGTAGACGAGATGAGAACTTATAACGGTGCGCTTCTCGATGAATACTCGTTATTAACCGTCACCGTTGATCGCAATCGAACAATGGAGTGACAACAAATTATGAGGGTAGCATGTAAATGGAGTAATGCGTCTCGAACGCGTTCGGGGGATGCGAGCGGTCGCGCGACTCACCGAGCGAGACCTGCGACAGCGGCGCGAACACGGCGGGCGAGTCCTGCGCGTGCGGCGCGTGCGGGGCGTGCGGGGCGTGCGGCGCGTGCGGCGCGTGCAGCGGGAAGTACGCGGCCGACAGCGGCGCGGCGGGCAGCGCGGCCGGCAGCGCCAGCCCCAGCACGCCGTGCTTCACCAGCAGCGCCAGCGCGGCGCCGATCTCCGACAGCCCCGCCTCCGAGTAGCCGGCCTGCCGCAGCGCCACCTGCGCCCCCGCCCGTATTACTGTAGTAGTCCTACTGGCGCGTGCGGTGTTTCCGAAGGTATTGCCAAGTTTCAATTCCGACCTCGGCTTCCATTCCCGACTTCGATCCCTCGGTCGGAGATAAACAGTAAAATTACATATATTTTCATTCCGAAAAAATACCACTTGTAGTATATTTATTTTTCTATAAAATCAAATCCGTACCGCGTTTTAAGAAGAACACGTTCAATCAATTTATTTTCATAACTGAATTGGATAGAAACCATGTATTTTTTAAGGCAAAAGCAATCCGTAAACTCTGTGCGAGTGAATGTGGAGGTACAGGCGAGGGGAGTGGGCAGGG